>JAYJLU010823453.1:0-10990 GCA_036873645.1 Minona dolichovesicula
TGCATGCTATTTTTAGAACAGTGCGTATGTAATTTGTCGCGCGACATATTACATACGCACTGTTCTAAAAATAGAATCCCCCTCTGCAGCAGCATGAGGGGGATATCTAAACTATATCTCTATGGTTGGAGGTATATAATATGCACTCCACTTACAATCATGGAGGATAATTCTTCATTGAGAGCGTGCGCCAAGTCAAGCAGCATGGCGCAGGGAATTGCTGAATCACTGGCAGCATAGAAATTGTTCATTTTCTTCGAATCATAGTGGCACGCGAGCACTAATCGTCTAGCAGCCAGTGGATTCTTGATGGCAATTATATTGGTGAATCCTTTCGGTCCGTCTACAGTATCTGTAGAGAACTCGTCGAGCACAACTTGCCAATTCAATTCATGAAAATAATTTTCGATATACTGAAATAATTCGAAAATTAAAAGAACTGTTAAAATACATAAATTTAATTTATTGATTTTAAACACTTGAACATAAATAGAATTCTACAACACAAATATCTACCAACAATTACAACGAATTTGAAAAATATGTAAAAAGCATTTGGTTAAACAAACCTGCTTGACTTCTCTGTGCTGTGGTGTGTCGGGTATTCTAATCTTATAAATATTGTAAAATATGGACTTCAACCGATCAAGATTGCTTTTCTGGACTAATTTTTTCAAGTCTCCATTGGATAGACTCCCAATACTATGTTGCTTCTGGAAAGTGAGATAAAAAAAAGATTTAACAAACATGTAGTGCAGATAAGAATTTAAAAAATTAAGTTTACTAAATTGAACAACAAGAAATTAACAATATGTTGACATAAATTGAACACAAAGAAGCGACTATCTAACTGGCTATAAATTAAAGATTCCTTGTATCACTATGAGTCAATCAAATCTATTCAAATTAGAATAACGAGCTTAGGCTTTTGTGAATTTAAGTATGTGAATTCATTTAAACATTTCTCTGTATCTCAAACCTTATTGGTGGCAAAGTTTACAAATATATATGTGTGTGCAATATAATTGAGAAATCTGGACATTTTCTAATCAATTGTAAAATAACTTAAACTGGCTGTAAATTCTATAAATTGTCATCCATTACTCCAATCCCAAAATCTTCTACTGATAACCCTGATGATTTGTTGAACTACAGACCAATATCTAACCTACAATTTATGGGAAAGATATAATTGAGCGTGTTGTCTCAAATCAATTGCAAACTCATATGGCCCATCACAATCTAAACTGTGGTTATCAATTGGCTTACTGCCCAAGTTATAGCATTGAAGCTGCTCTAATCAATATAACCAATAGCATTCACACTTCTATGGACTCAAAAAAGGAGCATTATTGATACTGTTAGATCTTTCTGCAGCATTCTACACAATTGACCATGAGCTTCTCTTGTCTACAATGGAAACTTGGTTTGGTATTAGTGTTCAAGTAGCTGCGTGGCTCAGAAGTTTAAGGCAGTGTTGGTCTAGTCTTCATCTTCCACACTTTTCTGTCCAGGGTCATGACTACCGTGAGGTCCAGCGACTTGAAGACTTCTTTAATTGTAGTCCTCCATGACTTTTGTGGCTCTCATGACATGTCTCTCTTCCTTTTACCAGAGACCTCCAACTAGTTAAATAATTCTCTGTATGATGTTTTCTCTTTCCCTTCTCTTAACATGCCCATACCATCTCAGTCTGTTGCTTCTGAGTTAAGTTTCAATGTTGGGGATTTCCGTCATCTTGCAAATCTCCTTATTGCTAACATGATCCAGGAGGGAAATCCCAAGAATTCTACGCAGCATTCTCATCTCTGTGGCGGCTATTTTATTTACCAAAGATTTATTGATGGTCCAACATTTTGAGCTGTATGTCATCGCTGGTCTTATAAGTGTGCTGTAGAGGTCTTAATTTTTCTTGTGATCTTCTTTTCGGCCATTACCCCCAATAGGCTTCTCCAGCTGACCCAGGCTGCTTGTATCCGGTTGTTGATGCCATTGTTGCTAGTTCTTTCATTGTTGATTAAGGATCCCAGGTACTTAAACTTTGCCACTTGTTTGATATCCTGTCCTTTGATGGTTATCTGCTATTTACTGTAATTGGTTGTTATGTACTCTGTTTTCCTTGGGTTGATGCTCAGGCCAGTATCTGTCAATACTTGGTTCCAAGTCTTTGCTCTTCTCACCATCTTTCCTCTGTCTTTTTCTATCACAGCGAGGTCATTTGCATATATGAGTGCCCATGTTAGTCTTGGGTGGCTCTCTGGTGCAATTGTGTCTAACAGCAGGATGAAGAGGTATGGGCTGAGTGCTGATCCTTGGTGAAGGCCTATTTAATAATGAATCAATTAAATTAAATTTATAATAGGTAAACAATTCATTATTTATCAAATATTATTTTGTGGTTCTCAACATTTCGTCGACCAGTTCGGAACTTCTTGTGGTTCTCAATTGGGCCACATCACAGCGCTATTTCATTCCCGAGAGTACTACCGGGATTCAAACTCTTGACCCCTGGATTGGTGGCCATTAGTCAGAACAAAAGTATAAACTAATTTAATTCTATGTATCTATTGATAAAAAAACTGTATAGTGTAGGCATGTTCTTACTCATATAAAAGTATATATTTTATAAAGTACTCATATTTTTTATAATAAATAAGTTTAAGAAAAATATAAGGATTTCTTTTCAAATAAACCAGCAATAATTTTTACATATACTGTCAATCAAAAGTTTGGCAATAAAGAATGTTTATCAGCAATTGTCCTAATTTTTATTTTATTTTCAGTACTCTGAACTGATGACAAATATTTTTAATATTTTTTAATGATAAGTCTTAATAATTGCAATATATATACTAATTGAAAACATATAATATATACCTTTAAATTATTAAGATGGCAAGAAGATGTTATTTCAAAACTCTCATACGTATTTAAAAATATGAATGTGAATAAAAAACAATTCAATGATTTAAGCTTCATTGTAAGCGGAGAAATAAATAACCAACTAATGAAGATTTTATGTTTGAAATTTTTGTTAAAGTTTGAATGAGGCGCTACTAATTTTGCAACATCTAATATTTATATTTAATTTGAAAGTAGGTCTTTTCATGAGAAATGTGAAATACAGCTGACGCTAGTGGAAATTTTCATTTAAAACTTTTTTAACACATGAGAAAATGATAGGTAACTAAAATTAATCGCGTAATTCAAAAGCATTTTGGGATGCAATATTATAATTGTTGTTTATGTACTCAAAATGGTCTGATCAAATATACTTAATATGACATAAAGGGCCGTATGCAAGTTCGTTTTTTTCAGGTGAGGAACTCCTCGAAACAATACAAATTTGCGTTGTTTCGAGGAGTTCCTCAAGTTTCAAGGAGTTCCTCAACTGAAAAAAACGAACTTGCATACGCCCTAAGTATCTTTGGCTCTGATCCTTGCAAATTAGTTTAGAGTTAAAGAAATAGGAAAGGTTGTTAGGAAATATTTAAAGAATTCGCAAATGCTTGCGTTTATGGCGTCAATGGACTTATGAAATAGAACAAGAATTAGAAATATCGCCAATATTTTTTGGCTATAATGATTTAATTATAGGTAGGTATTGCCAGGGACTATACCACTAGACAATAAATATACGAGGACTACGTTATTATCGTAGTCCTCGTAAATATACTATACCCTTTTCTATAAAGGAGAGTTTATCGTAATTTCTTTTATTTTGGATAAAATAAAAAGACGAGATGGATAGAAATTTAATTACAAAAATAGCTATAGTGAAAATTCACCCAAATTCAAAAACGGCAATGTGACGGATCGTATAATTAAACAGATCCTAAAATGCTTCCAAAAAATGGTGAATGAAAATTCCATATTAAGTTTTTGCGTATTTTACGTTGTCTTACTATAATCACGACTTAATGAAGTTATCTTTTGATCTCATTCACGTATTGCGTATTCATATCAATTAATATTATGTAGGTATATGTATCTTTGATTTTATGTGAAATGTAAATCAAGAACTACGTTATTATCATATTTGATATGAATTTTGTGTCGTCATATCAGAAGAAAAATACATTAGTTCCACGACACTTAATTTTTTATTATAAAGCCAATATTTCAACACTCGGTGTGTCTTTATCAAGGCTACGACAAAGTGAAGCAATTAATTGTAGTTCTTGATGTAAATATATTGAATAGGTATAAAATGAATTCTATAATAGAGAAATTGCCGGAAGAGAAGAGACAAATAGATATAGCTCAACAGAATAATACATTTACATAGATTTTATTAATTCCAAGCATATCCCTATAGGCCGATGCTGCATATCCCTCAAAATACCGTTATATTATCAGCTGTTAACAACGACTATATGTATACACTGACGTATGATTAATCGCCTTATTTACATAATGTGCAATTATCTCGTGGTATTTGAGAAGTACCTACGTATTCGCTAATTCTGGCTGAATGTTCTTCCGATCCGGTTTACTACAAGGGATAAACCCAGTTGAGCTACAAGTAGCTTGTTTTTATCCCTGAGTATCTAATGTGTCATATACTTTTGTAAATTTTTAAACCACATTTTAATACTCAAATAAATTTTTATTTATTATACATAATTTTTGCATATATTCTACACAAATTGGAAATTTTTTTTGTATCTGAACAAAATTTATATCTACTATAGACCGCTCAGGCTTGTCCTTTTTGTAATGTTATTTTATTCCTGACTATATTTCATTGATTGGTGTTAGAATTTGATAGCAAAAATTGATTTTCTCATTGCGCTTCTCATTTTTTACTAAATATAGAGGATCCGATATAGGTACACATGTAAGTAAGAGATAATAATAAATGAGTAATAAGTCTAATATCGCTCTCTATATATTTGAATCCATAAAATCAACTACAGGCATGATTATAGTCATTATAAATAGGTACATATGCATGCAGTAATTGCAACAAACATTTAATTAAATGCACTTTTAAGAATAAAACTAACGCGTGACAAAATGAAATTATATATGACATGAAAATATATTGAATATAAAATGAATTCTGTAATAAATTAAGAGAAAGCGGGAAGAGAAGAGGTAAATAGATATCGCTCAACAGAATAATACAATTACATAAATTTTATTAATTATAAGCCTATGATCCCTATATATAGCAATACAATAGTCATTAAAACATAAATAGACATGAGTTGTATGAATTATCAAATAATTGACATGTAAATAAATATCATTAAGAACAGAGGTTTGTGTTTATATATATATATATATATATGTATGTATATGTATTCAATGATAAGAGAAAAACAAAACGAATGGAAAAAAGTCGAAATGCACAAAACAGAGCTCATGATTAAATACAAGCAGAGAAACAAGAACATCATAGGATTCGAATAAATTATAAAACAAAATTGTGCAAGATTACAATACATGTACAAATACATACACATATATATGTACATGTAAATTTAGAGAATTACTGTTGGCTGTGCCGAAGAAATATCTATCAATAAATGAATAATTAACACTGACCCACCCACCAGTTATCAATTCGCCCAATACGAATGAGATTAGATTAAAAAGGAAATCAGAAATAGGGATTGTAAAATATTTATGAAGCATTATAAATTAATCTCATGAGACAAGTAATCCATATAGATAGATAGATAGATAGATAGGTACAATAAATCAATAATCTGTTAGTGACTAGTAAACCGGATCGGAAGAACATTCAGCCAGAATTAGCGAATACGTACTTCTCAAATACCACGAGATAATTGCACATTATGTAAATAAGGCGATTAATCATACGTCAGTGTATACATAGTCGTTGTTAACAGCTGATAATATAACGGTATTTTGAGGGATATTCATTATAGGAATTGAATGAATTAATACATTATTTTACATGTGGATAAAGATATTTCTACTAAAAAGGTAAAGAAAGATCCGGTCTTACAGACAGACAATGGTCGGAACAAAAGAAACAGCAAAAAAGAAACTCAAACTCAAAAACCCAAGATTCCAAATTCTTAATAAAAATGAGACGAGCAATAACAATAATATATTGAAAACATCTAGACATGGTTCATAACAGGGATTGAAGGATAAAGAAACAAAGAAACAAAATTTAATCTTTATAAATGGATTCTTTATGGCGATGATGGGATTTCTTAAGCCTGGCATTTTTCGCCACATTATGATAAGCGGACCTCACCAGAGCATATGGAAAGCACGACTCGAGCAAGTCGGCAGTTAAATAGGGTGATTGTTGCACAATCATGTCCAAGAGAATATAAATTGAGTCACGATTCTTCGCTGGATTGTCAGCTTTAGTACCGGAGCCACCGCCGGATTCCGAATTAGTAGCGGCGGAAGAATTAGAACCGGCAGCGTTTGAATCATCGCCGAGTGAAGAGCTGGTACCAGACACAGTCTCCTGAGTTAGGCGGAGAAGATTTGAAGAGGCTAATGCTAAAAATTCTTTCAATCTCGCTTCCAACTGATCACCATGCCCGGTAATTGTAAACAGAGCCGCCTAAAATCAAATCAAACCATGAATAATGATGAACTGCTATATTTCATTGTAACAGCCAGATGAGAATACTATAGAGATTTTATTACTGAACACCTTTGTAAAACTAATAGATACGTTCACTAGATTGGAAATAAGGGAATTTCCATGAACACAAATTTTTGCGGTCACAAATACACTAATACAATCTTTATCGCAAGAATTAAATTTCAAATTAGGTCTGAGAGAAATGCTAATAGGTGGTTGAGAATAAATAATTATAGGTTTTAAATCTCTCAGACCTATTTAATTTGAAATTTAATTCTTGTGATTAAAGACTGTATTTGTGACCGCAAAATTTGTGTAATCGTAAAAATATCGTTTATTCTATCACTTGTTCTAAATGCTTGGTGAATGCTTAATTGATATTGGTGAATCTTTCATTCTTGAACATTTTAAATCCCATTGCAGTCAAGTTTTTAAACACTTTAGTCTTATACATTCTGAACCTCCATCTATCAATAATTGTTGTTCTAAAATTTTGGCGTGTAATTCTGTTGACATCGCTCAACGTTCTCAACCGGCTCTCAACATTCAGTTAAATGAATCATTTTTAACTGTCTATTCTAGCCTAGTTGTCATCCAGTTTGTTGTATCTTGTTCCCCCTTTTACTTTGCCTTATGAAGATATGTCCGAAAGTTCGCAAATTTTAATATTAATAAAATTTGAATTCAGCTATTGTCTTGATTTATTTAAAATAGTGTGTTAGGAAAGAGAATTATAAAGGCGATCGAGTAATTGAGAACACGAACCATCATCCTAAATGAATGCTTTTCCTGTTTGTTTATAATGAGTCAATCAATCGATACGCAGTTTCCGTGTTTATATTACATAATTATAAGCGTATGATGAAAAGTTCAGTGGACTCAATGAGAGATGACTTCTCTAGACAGCATTAGGAGACATCCATCTCGTACAAATTTATTATTATTAGTGACTTATCATATCGATCGATCGAGCGATCGATTAAAAAAACAAACAAACAACTCCATCATCCATCCATTTAACTGATTCAAATTAGGATATTCTGCACAACAAGCTGTATTTCTTGACATCGATGAAGGACGATATACCACGTCGCCACTCTCATGGGAATATATCTTTCTTAACCAACCTCATCGGCATATCGATTTATTAGATAAAATTCACTCATTACGAAATTAAAATTCAGAAAATAGGTGGAATATATCTATCTATCTACAGGGCTGGAAAAAAGAAACCGTAACAGCTCATTTTTCCAGCCCGGAATATTTGAGTTTGTTTGTTTGTTCCTTATTATAAGAAACAAACAATTCGTTGAACCAATTTTAATGAAATTTTCTATGAGTACTCCTTGATATTGATAATTAATTCTTCTGTTCCAACATAATTTTATTTAATAATAATTAGTAGGTAAGCGATACCGGAGTTTTCAAACCTAACTTTTTCTGAATTTGCAAATTTCCACTCTAATTTAATGGAAATTCAATCGTAATAGGGCTTTAAAAGGGTGAGTAAATTTCTATAGAATTCAAGGGGAATTCATTGTGAATTATTGGATGAATATGTTAAGTTAGGTGGTTAACAGTTCAATTCGATAGAAATTTAGATACCAGTTGACTGATGCTAATAATCATTTAAACAGCATTCTTATGTAACCCATTAGGCCGTTAAGAGCCAATAAAAATGAAGCACAGGTAAACTACATAATAATTGTCCCTTAAAAACGAATATACTATTTATGGAAATACATACTGTCAACGACTCTATAAAAAATGTGAACTGTATTATATCGATGGTTTTGTTATATCACGGGTCATAAATTCCTATCTCCGCCATTATAAAACTACCAATTTCAAATTGTCGCCTCAAGGATCAAGGATATAAGAATTAATAAAAAGAAGAATAAAGGTTTTTTAGAAGAGGCGACAATTTGAATTTGCCATCGATATGCATTTCAATATTTTGATAATGAGAACTCTGTGATTACTCTATGGAATCATTATCAGGCACTTATACAAAGTCGGCGATGTGGAGTAAGAATATAGTGCTGGACCACAGCATAAATAAAGAGTTAGTGAAGAATATGAGACAATACATAATATGTATGTAGTAAGGTTGATACTTCACCTCGAGCGAGTTGACCGCATAAGCTATGCAGTGAATATTGTTGGCGTGCGCCTGTAGATCCAGGCGATACAGACTGCTGTCCAGTTTAGCCAGACGCGGCAGTGTAGAAGCGAGAAAAACAAACAGTAGACAGGCGAGTTGATACTCCTCTTCCGGATTGCCCAGTCGAGACATTCGCAACAGATTGCACAGACTCGAGTCGACATCGCTGGGCAGACCCATCGCTGAAGTCAACTCATTCACTAAGAGGAAATCATTGAGCAATTGTCTGTCCTCAGCAGGGACCCGGGTTCCATTAATCCCACCCCACTCAGTGTCTCCAGTCATGTTGAGCCGAATATCTTCCGCACTGGTCAGTAAAAATGGAGTGGACTCCTGTGCAAAAATTGTAAATCATTTTCATACAATCAAAGAGGGTTTCTTTTATACATAGCAAAACACTAGGAAACCACTAATTTTGCAATGAATTGTGTAATGGATAGACCAATATATTCAATGCTGAATATTAAACAATTCAGGCTTCAGTTTTTTAATAATTTGGGTTGTCTTCAGTGACCTACCTACAATGATACAATGGGTGAGATCAATTTTCATTCTAAGAAATTTCTTAAGAATGGGTTTAGAAGAAGAACTGACCACATATTTTCTTAGTTTAATATATTCCTTAAGAAAATCAGAGCTCAATCTTCTAAACAGATTCTTAAGAAAATGGAAATTGACCTCACCTTTTTAAAAACCATAACTCTTCTGAATTAGAAAAACCACGTAAATAAGCTGTTTGATGTTTTCTCAAAATTTAGAAGTTCAAATAATGAAAATACCGATTCTCTGTCTACCTGTCATCTATTTACAGCTAAGACAGTAATACAATATTCGTAATATTTCACCAGAGTCAATATTTGAGAGTTTAGAAAGATACTTAATAGTCCAGTACATGCATGTATAATACCAAGAACGAGAGAGAAATAACCTCGACACATTCACAGCACCAATAAAATTTCATTCTCAAATCGAAGTCTCTGAGATTATTTATTCCAGTATTCTGAAAGTGTAAGTAACTTCTACAAATTCAATTGTCGAAGTTATTCTAGCAAAACAACAACCTTTCAGAATTCGACTACATTATTCTACCAGAATGTTAAAACACGGGTCTTACACACACACGAGGATTATGTTACTCCAAATGATCTTTTTCATTATTATAATTAGTTAGCTGGCAGTAACATTCAATAGTTGATTAATTTCTCGAATGAACTTAGCCTCGAACCAGATCATTTAAGAATGGTCATTTTAGAAACATTGATAGTTAGTTAGTAGTAAGTCTAATTATATACAAAAATTTACTTTCAACACATCCTGCAGGGCTTCGTGTAGTAAATTCTTGAAAGCCAGATAAATGCCGATAGTTTTGAAATTCTTCAATAGCATTTCCGAGTGCTGCAACAACGCTGTAAGCTCTCGAGTTTTTTGCACATCATCGAAGCTGCAGCGCAATGACTCGAGAGTGTCCTTGTTTTGTAAGACTAATTTCTTTAATTCATCAACAATTTTCACCACCTCCAATAGAATACGCTCTGACAAATATTTAACACCATAGGGACCTGCACGAAATTTACGTAATTGGAAGAATTTTATTATATTAGAATAACGCATAGATAGATACATAGTCGAAACTGAATCCTAGTTAGGTCTCAGTCAATATTTAACGAACAGCTGTGACATAAGTAAACTGGATACATAAATCGCCATACGAAAATTTCTATAGAAATGTATTTCCAAAACGCCGGTAAATTTCAATACCATTCAGATTCTATGGAAATAAAGAACCAACACTCAGATATATTCTGTCTGGCCACGCGTGCTAGGAATGTTCTGGTGTCGTGTCTATATGGGTATACTTCCACCCATAGAGTATAACAATAAATACAGAGGTTTCACTCTCAAAATATTGAAATGCATATATCGATGGTTTGTAAATTACACGCGGCGTACAAATTATTATAACAAACCATTATAAAATTAACCATTTCAATTTATCGTCTTCTCTGATCTTAATAATTCGCTCTTTGAAAAGGGCTTTCCAAAGAATTATTAAAATGAGAGAAGGCGTTTAGGAGAAGCGATAAATTGAAAGTTTTATCATAGAGTAATAAGGGAAGAGGCCCAACTCTTTCTTGCAGATATTTGTATATCTATTGTTTGATACCAAAGTGTCAGAAAATCCTATCTGAACCATTATAAATTGGTGAAGTTCAAAGTGTTATAGCGGCGAAGTGCAATGAGCG
>JAYJLU010823564.1:0-10970 GCA_036873645.1 Minona dolichovesicula
AGCATACGATTTCTCTCTTATCTTCACAGTGGTGTGCGCGCTGAGTGCAATGTCTAGTGTATAATAGAAGTTGGTGGTTCCAACCCTCGATACTAATAGATATTTGAATATCGATTTTCACATACCAAGTGACAGAAAGTATGGTACAAAAACAAATATCTGGTATCGAGAGTCGGAACTCTATCTGTATGCTTACTTTATGGGTTTAACCATAGAGTAAGTATCGATATTAGATATTTGAATATCGATTTAGCAGTGCTAATTGACAGAAAATCCTATTGGTGAAATTCAAATTGCCATAACGACGAAACTCAATGACTTTAATAATTCTTTTACCCAATTAAAGTATAAAAGGAACTCCTTTAAAAAATATAAAATTTAGAATAATTGATTAATGTGGAAAAATATTTTTCTTGATAGAACAATATCTTGTGGATTTCCTAATAATTTTTATATCATATTGTTCAATCTATATTACTAAACAAGAAAAATGTTTTTTGCTAGACTTTATTATGAATTTTATATCATTAAAAAGCGCTCCTTTTATACTTTAATTTGGTAAAAGAATTATTAAAATCGGGCGTTGTGTTTCGTCGCTATGACAATTTGAACTTCACCAATTTATAATGGTGGAGATATGATTTTCTGTCAATACTGAGATACTGAGTATAGTGAGTAATAACAGTTACATAGAGTTTCGATCTCTCAAAATATTGAAATCGATGGATTTGTTATACCGCGGCTGACAAATTGTTATCTCCGCCATTATAAAATTACCAATTTTAATTTATGGCCTCTCCTAAATGTTTTACCATCGATATTCATACAGTTCCATATTTTTAAATTCGAAACTATACACAGTCATAGATAGACATATTGATTCTAACCTTTCATTTCCAGCTAGAGCAGCAGCGAGTAATGGCGGAGCTTGCTTGGATGAGCAGGGCTTATTTTCAGAATAATCAGAATACTCAGAAGAGTATTGTTGATCTTTCTTTGATTTCTTTTTCTTTTTCTCTTTAGTGGGTGAGGAGTGTGAGGATGATTCGGGGGCGTCTTTTAATTTTTCCTTCTTGTCATAGTCAGTTTTCTGAAATACAATTTGATACATGATGATAACAATATAAGATTGATAGTGTGGTATTATGCAAATTATAATCCATGGATAATCCCAAAATTCTCCGCAAGGTTGGTTAGTCTCGCAACAGAAGAAAGTAAAAACGAATAAAAAGATTTCAAACGTTTTGGACACTGCAAAAATGAATTACACCATGGATAAAGAAATAAAAAGTCGGGACTGAAATCTACTCGAAATAATCGAAATAGACGAGAAACACGTCCTCCATCACCCCAAACCGCGCAAAACTCAGAAGTTGCAGGCAAAAATATAAATATATTATCAGAACTCGGTTTTCTTATTTCGCCTTATAATCTTCATTTTTTCTCAAACACTGTTGTTCTCAAAATTTGCGTTTGTCAAACATAGCATAGTGGGCATAGATTCAAATTCAGATAAACATAAAGAACGATTAAAAGGCTCGTAAAAACAGTTGCCATTATATGAAGATAAGAAAGGGATAATAAAAATATTCTTATTGTGGTTATTAATGGATGGGAGTAAAAACCGCTGATAATCCAATGTCTTTGTTCTCGTGTAGAAGGTATGAGGTCATGCAAAATGTGTGTTGGTGTTTGATGCATTGATGCAATTGTTGAATGATAATGCAGGATAGCTCAGTAGCACAGTGGGTAGCATGCCTGCCTCTCAGTCGAGAGGTAGCGGGTTCGAGTCCCATCAGAGGCATACCGTTTCCAATTAATTGTAAAGCTACTGAGTGCCCTGTGAAAGTGGCTCAGGCGTTAATTAAATGCTCAGTCCCAGGGACCAATGGATCAAGCTTATGTTTTGATGACCATAGATTACAATTAGCTATCGATTTATTGATTCTTATAATTTCTCACCTGTTCTGTGGAATTCTTTTTGTCATAAGAGTCATAATTATCACCACTATCAAGCGAAGATTTATTCAATACTGGGTAGCCTTTAATTGAGGGTTGAGTTGTATAAAAATCAGGCGGTGGTTCATCCTGAATTTTCATTTTAGGAGGAGGAAAATCATTAACATCGTTTCCATTTTCATTCTTCAATTGGGAAGTTTTGTATTCGTCCGCTGAGATTCTAAAGATCACACAAAAATGATACATTACAGTAATCAGGCAGGCCTGTGATTACAGTATCCAATTTGTTTAGGAATTCAGCTATTAAATTTTAGGATGCAATAATCTAATAAAATCTACTGTAATATCTGTATTGATCATAGAGATCGGACTATATTTATTATTTGCAGCGGGTAGTCTAGAGAAGACAACGCCGTTATTTATCATTACAAGCGATGGCAATATTCACTCTATTATCCATAGATATAATGCCATCGATACAAACCCCGATGAATCAGGCAGTGCGGAGTCTTTTTATGAATGCAGGGAGCAGCTTCACAGGGAGCAGCTTAAGATGGTACTTCACAACAATGCTTGAGGACCTAGATTTTGGTGATGATATCGCCCTTGTATCATCTACCATGAACCAATTACAGCTGAAAACAAAGAGACTTGAAGAGAATGCAACGAAAGTTGGACTAATGCAAAACGACAAGAAATGCAAAGTGATGAAAGCCAACAGCAAGAATGAAGAAAAGCTGAAAGTACGAGGGAACGAAGTCGAAGAGGTGGAGAGTTTCATTCATCTAGGAGCCACTGTGGCAAAGGATGGTGGAGGAGAAACAGACATCAGGAAGCGAATAGCCTTAGCAAGCGCTCAAGTCAAGAGACTCACGAAGATTTGGCAAGCCAGCGAGACATAAGTAGAAAGACTAAAACCTCCCTCTACAAAAGCCTTGTATTGTCAGTATTGCTTTGTGGATTTGAGACCTGGAAATTGACGAAGGGAGAGGAAGAGAAACTAGACATTATTCACACCAAATGCCTAAGAAGGATTTTCAAGATCAGATGGCAGCAACACATCCCCAATAAAACAATCCTAGAGATGGGAAAAGCAGAGAAGATAAGTGGGGAGATACGCAGAAGAAGATGGAACTGGATCGGACATGTTCTGAGAAAAGATCTTCGAGATAACTGTGCTGTAGCTGTCGGATGGACGCCCAAAGAGGTCGCACAAAAACAACTTGGCGAAGAATGGTGGAGGCGGAGAAAGAAATAGTGCTGGATGGAGATTATGGAATGAAGCCAGGCTTATAGAGAAAGACCGCCCCCGATGGAGGAGTGATGTCCAAGCCTTATGTGCCTCCTGGCACAGAGAGATTTAAGGTTAAGGATACCCTAATAATAATATCTCATATCTGTAATAATATAATAATCTTGAGCGCATTTCTCATACCTTTTCATTAGATTTCTTTTAATTCTTTTGAAGCATACTTTAAAATGTATACTAGTTTTATATATTTTTTAAAAATTATAAATCGACAGTTTGATGACAAAAAGGCAGGGATTCTTTTGAAAACAGATCTTTAAAACTAGTTTTTTTTCATTCAAAGAAGCAAAGTAGAGTCTTAGAGCTTCAAACTGCTCGATGAATGAGTCGAGTATTGTTGCCAAAATAGTCAAACGACTTTCAATGTATCTCTGGCAAAGGCACCCTCTCCAATTCTAGCAAATATTTCCTAATCTCACTAAGCAAGAAAGAAAATATTTTAGCTAGACTTTATTATGAATTTTTTATTTTTAAAAAGCGCTCCGTTTATACTTTAGTTCAGTAAAATAATTATTAATGTCCGCCCTTTCGTTTCGTCGCTATGATAATTTGAACTTCACCAAATTTATAATGGTGGAAATCGGATTTTCTGTCACTTGGTATCCGAAAGTCGACATACAAATATCTGGTATCGAGAGTCGGAACTCTATGTGTATGCTTACTTACAACATTAACTGTTACATTACTCTATGATTTAGACGTCACAAATTAACATAACAAAAAATAAAAAATCTATAAGTTGGAAAGATGAAGAAAACTGAAAAGAAATTGAGAAATGATAATTGAATAGTAGAGATAATCGCAGTAAGTGTTAAGCATTTACCTCTAATTTTATAATAGGGAAAATTAGGGAAAAAGCTCCTCAAACTATTTACAATAGGTAACTCTGGCAACAAGAGGTCATTCATTATTTTTGTATAAGGCAGGATGTATCTAATTTTACAAAAATAATCCGTATTTTATGAGGCAAATATAAACTAAACTGATTACTCTACATTTGTTTTCCCAATCCAAATCCCGGATTAATCTCAATAGGCACGTATTGTTAAATTTTAGAATAGTTGATCAAATACAAGAATGCAATGCATCTCTAAATATGAGCTCACTTCATAACCATAGCGATAAGCTCTTCCTCGCTCATATTTTCTGTCCCAGCCGGAACATAATCAGATGTGCCTTCTCCGTAGGAAATGTCTCCATCGCCAAGCACCAAAGCACCGCTGGCAAACTGTTGCTGTATTATGAGAAGCGCTTGCCTCTGTAAGTCATCATTTAGATTCTGCATCAACTCAACGAATAATGCATAGTTATGCAGGGCGAGAATCTTCTGAATACCTGGATGGGGACCGCTGTCATTATTGGGTCGCCATTCAGACTCCATTTTTTTTATGAATCCCATAAGGTCATCCATATTGAAGGACATGTCTTCACAGAAACTAGTGAGGAGGTCGTTCACCTAAAGTGTATGAAATGTTTCCTATACTAACAATTTCATTAGATGTTCCTAAAAAGAGTCATTAGAGTCTATCTTAAACAAAATTTCTTTCGGTTTAAAGACTAATTTTATTTTATTCTCAGTTAAACTTTAAAAAAAACTGTTGTGATAGAAAATACATGTTTGTACTAATTAACACTATTATTCTATAAATATATGGAAGACAGATGTTCTCCAGAATCAAGTTAACTATCTATACTTTTTAAGTGCCAAACATCAGTGAAATTTGATAAATGATTAATTACTTAAACATGGGGGATACATTCTCCAAACTATTTAGATTACAGTAATATACCTACATTCTATTTGAAAATACTTAAATTTGAATATTGAATAAACTCCATAACCCCTTAACTACTGCAAACGTTTCACTGTGTAAACTTGGTATTCTAAAGAAGATACACAAAAGGTTAAAAAGAATTTTACTTATAGATGATTATATTAAAGACAGATAGATAATTGTCTTTCTTTACAGATAATGGACAACTGGAATTTATGGACAGAAGGAACCACTCAACAACTATTCAGAGAGATGAAGAACAGAATGTCTTGGAAAGTCAGATATAGCCAATTATGATGAGGATAAGGATGATTAGTTTATCATTTTTCTGTATTGATTTAAAATTGTATTCAATAATTTATTATTAATAAAAGCTTGGGTAGAATACAAAATATTCATTGATAGTTTCTAATAAGATAATATGATAGCGTTATAAAAAAACAACACTTACAATTGCTTTATATTCTTCATACACTACTTTGTATTCAGGACATTCTGGAACATCATTACTAAAAACTGAAATAAAAAAATATGTAAGAAAGTAAAGGAGAGAATTATTTTAGGAAACAATTTATCAACAAAATTCATCTTCAAAAATAGTGTAACTATTGATCTCAATAATTAATTTGTCATCATCATAATAAATTTACAGAAATGTTTAAAGATTGTTTTAAACATAGAACATGATAGTAAAATGGATATTATGTACTTGTCAAATCCTATTAAATTTTTTAATATTTATAATTATGGACTGAATTTATCAATAATTAATTATTTTTAAAGTGAATGCTAACACAATTTCTGAAGAGCAAGACTTCCATAATGTTTAAATATGGATTTTGTAAGCAGTTTGTTACATTCTAATGAAATGAAATATTTTGAATATTTGATCTGATATATATTGGATTATCAAACATTAAGATATTATATATAAATTATTAAAACTATTTTAAAATGGAATGTAAAATATTGGACAATATTCTGGATTAGTTTCAGAATACTTTTTTAAAAATATGAATAATTTGAAATAATAAAAAGTATATACTGTTGTATGATAGTCTATTGGAATACTGTAAACCGAGGGCTTGCCCAAGGTTTACAATCCAGGCTGTAATGAAATCCAGAAATGTAAGTAAATCATATCATATTTAAAATTTAATATTTTTATTGATTGTTTTAATTATTTTAATTCAGACTATGAGCTCAATTCAATCTTGAATCCTGAGCAGACATGTAAATTATTATCCTCAGCAATTTACATACCATTCAATAAATTTTTATAGTGAAATTTGAGAAGCCAGTCAACACATGGTTTATCTATTTTCTTATCTGTGGCCTTCCAATCCATCTGATCAATTCAAACCAAACTTATTTGAAAATCTCAAAACAGCATTGATTCATGTATCTGTGGGGTTATTGATGCTTCAAGGAGAAACTATTTTCTTCAAGTCATCTTCGAATATATTTGCATAGAGAATAACACATCCTTTACATTAAAATTTGAGACTTGGATGTTATCTTTAAATATTTATTTTAATTATACAAAGTTGGGTACAAATTAGGATATGCATCAGTATTTTGTTCTCATTTTAGTCACATTCTTATCAATTGGCGATGATTCAGAAATGAAGATCAGGCAGTGTATTCATCGCCTGTCAATTTTCGCAGGGAAGTGGCCAGTAAGATAGGAGAATTTCATCTAAATTACATTTAATCACCACTAAACTACTGATATTTTTATTTTCTAAATAAGCATTTTGAAACAATTTTGTGCAGAATTTATATTCGATTCTGTATTTTTTGCATATTGAATCTATACTAACAAATTGTGAGACATAAATATTCTTGTATTGAATTATTTAGTAAGCTATTAAAACATTAATATAATTATAAGTTTTTAATTATCTCTTGGTAATAAGAATTAATTTCCTAATTCATATTCATTAACAAATACTGATTAAAAGTAAAAAAAAATCAGCAATCTTTCATTTTAGGTACATAAAGTCAAATATCCTTGCATTTGTTTTTATTTGTTATTTATTTTATTTGCTGGTTTAGATATGACATGTTATTAGGGTTAGGGTTAGAATCAGATCAGTAGTTATTATAATGATATATTTAGATCCAACCTTAACCTTAACTCAAATTATTAAGTATCACAAAATTATGTATCATGAAATATAATATATACATCTCAAGGTTTAATTAGCCCCCCGCCCCATATTTACCCAAACAATGTTTTTTATAAGTACACACCAATTGTTAATATACTATATATACACTTGTACTATATTGGATCCAACACTATTATGATGATAAATAAATTAAAATTTGGAGTATGTACCTAAAACAAAAGATCGCTCAATTTTCTTTTTTACTATTATTCATCTAATTTTTTACAGATATTTATCATTATCAAATATATTAAAGGTAATAAAGCGAACTAAGCTGAATTAATAATAAAAAGAATAGACATTACAGTATAGTTTAGTTAGTAAAATATTTTCATGAGTGAAAAACATTTCAAGAAAAGGTAGTTAAAATATGTGTTCATACTAATACAATTTTCTTCCATAAAAGAAACAATCGGTATTTGAAATATTGGGTGTTCTATATGTTGATACAATAACTGATGGATTTCGGAATCAGCCATGTCTCTAGTGACGCTATTTTTTAAAATATTTTATAAATAATTGTATCATAAATAGTATGATAAAACAAAAACAATATTTATTGAGATATTAATTTCTTTTTTATAAAATATGTCTTTAAAAATTTTGTATTATCAAATACGTCAAAAAAAAATAAAGATTTTTGAAATATACATATTGGTTTCTGGCAATTATTCAGAAATATTTTTAACAAGTCCTATAACAAGAAGTTATGCATTAAATACCTATAGTGAAAGACTATGGAAAAAGTACATTCATAACTAAAAACAAAGTGTCTGCTGATTCTGCAAAAATCAAGACATTTTTCAATATATACTCTCAAAAGGGCTATGAGAGAAAGAGATTTGAACAGAATGAGACTCCGTTGTGTATTGGTATATGATTGTAATCATCTATCGATTCCACAGGGTTCCGGCCTTTTTTCCGCTCATATAAATGACTAAAACCTGATTTTCAAACTTTATCTATGGAGGAATCGTGACGGTAACATCCTTGCTGTGTACCGCCAGCGTACCGCTAGACAACATTTTGTCGCGGTTAAGAGTGGAGTGGTAGCACCTTTCCTAACTCCCCATAGTTAGACTGGTCCGCACACCCTCAGGCTATCTTGAAGCGTAACACAGTTACTGACTAAGGTCAATAACCCAGCCTCTCAGACAGCAAGACCGTCCATGCGTGGTGACGAGCCACACCATTCCCGTGGTATTAACCCTGTGCGACACAGACCATCGTGCAGCTGAACATGGCGGATCTAGAGCTGATCGACCACTCGATAACTGGTCCCCAAGCTCAGGTGTGAGCGGCAGGCCTTGAGCTGAATGGCGGAGGGTTAGAAATCGGACTGTCAGCCCGTCGAGGCACCTGGCGAACCCTGGCGGAAGGCACTCATCGCCCTAGCCCAGTCCAACCAACAGGCTCTGGTTGGTGGCATTCGAACTCCTGCTTTCAACTTCTCAGCCAGCATCTGAAAACGGATTCCGAAGTGATGCCAGCAAACCCTCTCAAATCTATGAACTACAAAGCACACAACTCCAACATGACACATGTTGCAGCTAACAGCTGGGCCAACAAGAGAGCGTCTTCGACAAAAGTCCAACGCGGCCGATGGACATCCGACAGGATGACGAATACTCTAAAACCTCCCTCCCTGCAGATAACCATACCTTCAGCTGGCCGGTACTACCCATCTAGTACAACTATCATCCTACGTTCTGGGGACATTGAGACCAATCCTGGTCCCTCCAGACTTTCCATCAACTCAACTAAAGATGGGCAATGGCTTACCGACTCTGCAGTCGCCACCACCTTTATCAACCTCACAAATCAGGACAAAATTTCTACAACCAACCCCTTCCTCCTTTCAACTGATGTTGCAACACTCATATCCTCTGCTCTCATCACCTTTACCAATCCTCTATTCCTGGATCCATTCCACACTGGAGGAAATCACTGGTCCCTTCTCTGGTGCAACTTTCTCTCAGGACATATCACCATTGTCGACAGCCTCACCAGCAAACTTACCCGAGGCCATCAAAGGGAGATCAGCCGCCTCATTCCTCGGCTCTCCACCTGGGCTGAACGCTCCGGTTTCACTCATCCTCTTTCAATGTTTAAACCACCTCCACACACTAAACAGAACAACAGCCATGACTGTGGAGTTTTCACCTCAATTTACGCAAGCCACATCTCCAACAACCAGTCCATTACTGGAATCACAGCAGAAGACATCAAGAACACGAGAAGAAACATCAGAAATATTCTCATCAATCAACAAAGACTCCAAAGCAACAACACAAGGGCTACACAGCAAGACCCACCTTCCCTCAGCACCCCTCTCTACAGCAAGTCCATCAATCAAGACAGCAACCAAATCTCCAAGAATACCACCAAAAGAGACAATAAGACAAAACACCCGTGCGGACTTTGTCATCAGGAGGTTAAATAGAGCAAAACAGAATACTCAACTCGGTGTGCCAATTGTAACTTCTGGTGGCACCAAAAGTGCAGTCATCTTACCAAACCCGTCCTCAAGAACCTAATCAAAACAAAGGAAAAATGTATATGCACAAAATGCAAACCTCCTGAAAATCACCTCAACCACCAACAAAGGAGCCCAGAAAAACCCAAGATCATCACAGAGAACAACAGACCCCATAATAAAAATTCAAGAGGAAACACACCTAAACACAGCATTAATCACCAGCAAAGGAACCCAGAAAAACCTTCAGAAAAACCCAAGATCATCACAAAGAACAACAGACCGCATACTAAAAGTTCAAGGACAAACACACCCAATCACAGCATCAACATCATCCAGTGGAACATCGACGGCATTCGGAGTAAAAAGGCTGAACTAGAAAAACTAGCCCATAAAGAAGAAGCTGACATCATACTGCTCCAAGAAACCAAACTCAATCACAAGGATTCTTTCAAGCTTAAGGGCTATTCTATCCACAGAAGTGACAGACCTCATGGAAGACTCCTCAAGGAAGACCAGATCAACAAAGGAGGAGGAGTCGCCATTCTTATAAAAGACGGCATCCCCTATCATCTAAAACACATCAAATACAAATCAGACATTGATACCAACACAGAAGGATGCACAGCGGATGCCGAGATAAACTGGAGAAGGATCCAAGTTACTAACATCTATGTACCACCCATCAATAAAACTGAAAAGGACATAAGAACTCAAGAATTTGATCCTAACTATTTGCAATGGAAGGAGAGCGACATCATTGCAGGTGACTTTAACTGCCATGCTGGTTCCTGGGATCAGATCAAGACAGCTGACTCTATGGGAATCAAGCTTGAGGAAATCTGTGAAGATAACAACTACTATATTCTAAATGATGGATCCCCAACCTTCCTCTCTAGAGCTCACGGCACCTTAACCACACCTGATGTTACCATGTGCAACAACCGTCTTATAGAGCACTGCACCTGGCACACTACTGTCACCAGAGGCTCAGAACACCTCCCTATTCGGATCACCATTCAAGCTAAAAAGAACAAAAACAACTACTCAAAGCCAACCAGAATCAACTTCAACTACATAAAGGCCAACTGGAAACACTTTAGAAAAGAACTAGACCTACACTCAGCCAACCAGAACTGCAATGTCAACAAACAAAGCATAACTCTGAACAACGCACTTCTCAAAGCAGCTAAGAGCAGCATCCCCACTAGAGGGAAAAAGGGCGGCAAAATCTTCTGGAGTGCAAAATGCGAGGAAGCAACCAAGACACGCAATCT
>JAYJLU010823675.1:0-10964 GCA_036873645.1 Minona dolichovesicula
ATTTATAATGGTGGAGATAGGATTTTCTGACACTTGGTATCAAATAATCGATATACAAATATCTACAAGAAAGAGTTCGACCTCTTCTCATATTACTCTATGACCCGGACTGTCGATGAAAACAGCAATTATTTCCTTGCCTTGTAATAAAGATACTATTGTTTGAGGGACTACTCTAATATCTAGTTCAAGTAGTCTTTGTAATGTTCATCGACAGTCAGGTTGTCATCGTAAAATCAAGGTACAAAAACACATTCACAGTCAAGATGGTATGGTGATATCTGCCTGCCAGAGTATCTCAATAAGACGTCCATGATCTGGTCTGAGAGTTCTCAAATAAGCAGAATACTTAGGTGTATCGAAGGAAATGAACAGTATTTTGAGGAAATTTAATGATAAATATTGTTTTTCTTCAATAAACTGCTTGTTTTGTACCAATTTGTAAACTTTTGGAGTCCCTCTTATACATATAGCTCAATTCAGGCGCTAGGCTGTTAGGTATAAGCTAACTAGAATATTGACATAATATATATGTATCAAATATGGAACAACAAAAATTCATTATCTTCAAATTGTCCCATTCTTTAATTCTACAATTGAGTGAATGGTGAATACAAATCAACCAATAAGAGTTTCCCGTTATAAATTATATAAGAAAATTATCTTCCCGACATACACATTTCTATAACTCCAGCCACTTTTTCAAAATAACTACTTTGTTTCAAACAATCATGTTTACAGAAAAACTATTTGCCATTGTCGTTGGTTCTCTGAGTCTTGCAATCGGAGTTCCTGGCAATCTCTACTCTATCCATTACTTCCTCAATACGAAAGCTGTAAAGAAATTCAGTAGTGATCTTATGGCTGGGATTGCTGTCAGCGATGTGGTTTACCTATTGAGTAAAGTTGTTCGAGAATTAGTTTGGGCCACTCAGCCTCCTGTGATTTTATATCGATATTTCAATTCTGATTGTCCTCCAATCTTTGATGTAGCGCACCTATCAGCGATCATCCTTTCTGCATCTCTGTTAGAAATTCTTACGATTGAGAGATTTATTGGAATTTTGTGGCCACTTAAAGCTAAACAGATTTTCACTAAGAATGTTAAGATTGCGTTGTTTGCTGTAATGATTCTGTATG
Organism: Minona dolichovesicula; assembly: GCA_036873645.1. Lineage (NCBI taxonomy): Eukaryota > Metazoa > Platyhelminthes > Proseriata > Monocelididae > Minona > Minona dolichovesicula. The sequence goes on from JAYJLU010823675.1 coordinate 1,141, forward strand.
CTTTTTTGAACACTATGAGTTACATAATAGAGTCTTGCAATATAATCAAAGTAAGTCAAATCACTGTAATTAAATTTTCAACATAATATATTATAATAAGATTTTACATTTCTTTTTACCACATGTCAAGAGTAGTACTTAAAAGACTACACTAGTATAATGACATCCCAGAGCACCCATAGAACATTGATAATACAAACCATCTCACCAACCTCACAGAAGTTAAATTATTTTATCAAGACCCAGAATTACAATGCGACCGCTTTAACTCTGAACTGTTTGGTGACTGTGTAATCATCAATTGTATTGTTAAATGATTCCAGGACTTTTTATAGCTGTAAATACCTGATATCAATAATCTGAGAAGTTATGTAAATTTTGAATTTTTGAAATTTAATTTAATATTTATCATAGAGTTTTACTTTCAACTGTTTTGATTAAACTTTAAATAATTGAACCGTGTTTATTAGAATTTATTTAATGGAAATGTTTTTTATTTAAGGAAAATGCAATTTTTACGAACAAGCATATTCAGATATTGGCACATCTTACATTTACAATTCAATCTGGTTTTGTGGTATTAGTGGGGAGTGTGGCTATCTGCATAAAATTGGCGAGAAGATCACCACTTGCTGTTAATCCTACTATTAAAAAAGCGTTGAGAACTTGTAAGATGCTTGTTCTGTTGGCTGCCATCTATTTCATAACGATAGTTCCCTTAATGATTTTGATGGATCTGGCCTATCTTTTAATGCAGTCATGTTTAACAATCAATGGCCTGCCAGTATCGAACATGTGCAAGATGGAACTAATATCAAAACTTATGAATGGGAGCTCCTATTTTGATTTATTCTCTTTCTTAAATTATGCCTTAAACCCTTTGTTTTATTTTATTTGCTTTGCAAATTATCGTAAATGTCTATGGAAGTTCATCACACGAAATTGATATTGTTGAGACTTTTGAGACATTGTCTTATCATTCGGACAGAATGTGTATTTCATTTTTTTTAAATATTAATTAACTATTGCAAAATAAATGTCTAACTCTTTATATACCTTTAATCTAAATATCTGAATAAAATGCTAAAGGAATATAATAAATTCGTCTTTTTACTTTTAATTAACGTTGGAAAGAATTATAAAAAAGCTTTATTAATTGTGAATTTGATTAAATTGTTATTTATTGGTCAGATTGTGTGACTAAATTTTATTTATCACGAGCTTTCACTCGAGAAATAGTTTTAATACGAGGATGACCTAGGAGAGAGAAGTTTAAATCACAGTTTATTCTGTCAAATTCGGTCATTCAATTTTTGTCGACGTTGCCTATTCTGTAGAAGTTTTTGACAGATACTTCGAAATTATTCCCGATGCCAGAGCCTGATGAGTATTCATTCTTCAGGGTACGTTTGTACGTAGATATGTCCATCACCTTCCCCAATATTCTTCCTGATCTTAATAAGGCTACCTTCTTAATAAGTCCAACTGAAATACCTATCTATCTCTAGCTCTTAATTTCTTTGGTGTTAACTCTAGTGCCCCGACTATGACTGGTACGACTTTCGCTGTCTTAAGTTTCGAGCTCTTCCTAATTTAGCTCTTTAGAGTGCAGAGCTCCATGTATGGTCATGAGCTTTCGTATATTTCGATCAATTTCTCGAACTTCTTCTTTGTTCCACTTGATGATTCCCGCACTATTTCTTAACAAGGACACAAATGTTCATCGTCGCAATCGTGTTCCCCCATTTTGTCTTGATCAGGACTCTCCGTATCCTATTGAGGTATTTTTTCCCTACCGTGTTCTTCATTTCTTCATGTTTGAAGTCATCTGCTTCTAGAATGCCAAAATTGTCTCTGGCTTTCATGCCTTGATCGTGGTGTCATCTGGTAGTCTGCATCCGTTTGAGTTCTCCATCTTCCCCTCTTCATTTCCAGAACTGCACATTTATCGATTCTGAACTGCATCTCGATATCCTCACTGAATCTTGTGACTGTTTGGATTAGTGAGTCTATTTTTTGAGTATTCTTCACGTATAGCTTTAGATCATTCATGAAGAGATGGTTAATTTTTACTCCTCGTGAAGTTATAGCCTGCAGAGTGTTTCCTGAGGATTCTTGTCAGAGGAATCATGGCTATTACACTGAAAAAACTTTGCGTGTACAAAAACACATATAAATGTGTTAAACGTACCAGGATACACAAATCAAAAGGTTATTGTACAAAAACACATTTACAATATATGTATGTGTATCACATATTTCAACGCACAGACAAATGTGTTATAAGTATCGGACAACACAAAACTAAAAAAATATGTGTGTACTAAAAAATGTGTTTCAATGTGTTTTCAAAAATATTATCCTGAAAACACATTTAGTTGTGTATTGTATATTTCAACACGTATACCTATGTTTATGAGAATGCACTTAGGGTTGTCAGACTTAGAGGTAGGTTTATTGACGCAAATCGTGGACAGGTTTTTACAATTTCTCTGGAGCTAAAACCTTTTATTAGTATGTTCTGTAACTTTATAGTTAATAATTTCTATCCTGTAAGAATATTTTCACCAAAGGAAAAAAATCGGCTAGAGGGAAGTTACCTTTTAAATTGTGTCCAGTTTTAGGGAGTTAAAACCATGCCCAGCTGTCCGTATATGCAGAATTTGCAAGGAGATTCTCTGTCACATACAAACAGTAGTATGGTGTCCTTGCAATATATCCCGTCTTATGTTGACTTGTCCTAGACTTCTTCCTGCAATGAGAGTTCTCTTCATTCTTTATGAGCGTATTGATGTCATTTGCTGCACCTGATAACTCAAGGCATTTTAGGACCCATGACTGTGGAACCATGTCAAAAACAAAACAAAGCTTTGGTGTTAAATTTAGCGTGAAAATCTTCGTCAATTGATTTATCATCTTTGAGTGATTTTTTCATCGCTTGGTAGTTCCTTTGGGATTCTAATTGTGGAACTTTCTGTCAATCTCCTCAGTTTTGTGCGCTCTCTCACGTGGACTTATTTTTATTCAAATCCATCAAGGAGTTCTCTTTCTGTGATCAGTTGTAAATAGTAAATCAGTTGAGGACTATACTGAACTACAAGTTTTGTACTTTATTTCTTCAGTTTACTCATATAGTTTGATTCATTCCATTAAGTGATCTACTTTAATCTCATATCATACAATTCATAAAGGATTTATTCATTATTTCGTCATCACTACTCCGCCGCAATCTTTGATTTTAAAAATCAACATACCTGTACCTACAAATCTTGACTGGGGAGATAACTTTTAAGCTAACTGATCAATTTCAGTTCTTTTGTGGATTGAGCTAACTTTCTTTTTGGCCCGTTTTTGGGCGATAAAATAATTTCAATTCGTTTTGGTTATCAATTATCGATTTATATAACAACTAAGATGCCTTTATGGATATGAAAATCACATGCATGTGAAACTTATATTAATCCCCTACAGTAGAACGCAAAGACGACGATTAAATTCCTTTATTCCTAAAACTTCTATTTATTTTAATGACAGATAGTCTCACAGATGTATCATTGAATCATTATCATCTCTCTATGTCATTGGCCTTTGTCCTTTTGTTCTGTAAAATCTTTATATCACTTTGTGTCCCGGTTATACATGTGATTTTTGTATTTTTTTATCTATTTTTATATGTATCTAACTCTGCATATTATGTTTAGTACCCCTAAATAAAATTTAATTATTAAAAAATTCTTCTCTGGCATCTTCCCGATGCCAGAGCCTGATGGGTGGGTATTCATTCTTCAGGTACATGTCCATCACCTTCTTCAATATTCTTGTTGATCCTAACAATGTTACCTTCTGAATGAGCCCTACTGAGATATTTAACTCTAGCTCTTCGATCCATTTCCTTAATTTATAAGGTGTTGTCCCATGTTGTACCATGTCGTAGGCATTCTTGTAGTCAATCCATGCTATATGTAGGTTTTTCTTGGCATCTTTGCAATTCTTTAGTACCATTTTGTTTATTAGAAGTTGGTTCTTAGTGCCCCGACTATGACTGGTACGACATTCGCTGTCTTAAGTTTCCAGCTCTTCTTGATTTCTCTGGCCAGCACTCCATATCGTTCTATCTTCTCATCCTCTTTTGAGTTGACTTTGGGATCTTCCGGTAGTGCAGTGTCAATTATAACTGCTTGTCGTTTTTCCTTGTCTACTACCAAAATATCAGGTCTATTGTGTTCTATTCTGTGATCTGTTTGGATGCTGAATTTCCATAGTATCTTCATTTTGTCATTTTCTAGGACTGGTGTGTTACTGCCTATATGTTGGTACCAACTGCTCTCATGGTGAAATCCATGAGTTTCTTGCAGGGCCCCCAATAAACAATGTTAGCGATTATATCGTGCCTTGCTTTATATTCATTCCTGCTTGCTTGCTACATTCACTTACATAGTAGATGGCTTACTGATTCGTCTCTCTCTTTGCATATTCTACACAGTTGTGAGATTTGTTGATGGAATATCTTGTATCTTGGAATATCACCGCATTTGTACTTAGTGACTGGTCCTGTAAGGCTTAAATGAGAGCTTCAGTTTCCTTCTTGAGTTCTCCTCTTTGTAACCATAGCCATTGGTCCTCTGGTGTTATCTCTTTTGTCTGTCTGACGAATTGACCATGCATTATCTTAGTGCTCCAATTGTTCAATCTTTTTTTCAACCTCTCCTTTTTGTATGCTGGTATCGTCTTTAGGTTCGTTCCTCATGATTCCTTGACAAAATTTAGGAATATTTCGGAGCTTTCATCTATGTAGTTGGTTAGGCTCACTTCCTCATCATCCACACAGTCGTCTATGTTCATTAGACCTCGTTCACCTTCCGTTCTAGGGATATAAACTCTGTCAATATCGGCTTTAGGGTGCAGAGCTCCATGTATGGTCATGAGCTTTTTTGTCTCTCGATCAATTTCTCGAACTTCTTCTTTGTTCCATTTAATGATACCTGTACTATATCTTATCAAGGACACTGCCCAGGTGTTCATTGCCGCGATTGTGTTTCCTCCATTTAGTCTGGATCTTAGGACTCTCCGTACTCTAAAGAGGTATTCTTTCTTTACCGTGTTCTTCATTTCTTTATGTTTGATGTCATCTGCTTCCACAATGCCAATATACTTATAATTGTCACCGGTTTTCATGCCTTTCATGGTGGTGTCATCCGGTAGTCTGCATCCGTTTGAGTTCTCCATCTTCCCCCTTTTCATTTCCACGACTACACATTTATCTATTCAGAACTGCATCTTGATATCCTCACTGAATCTTCTGACAGGTTGGGTTAGTGAGTTGATTTCTTTAGTATTCTTCCCATATACTTTTGATCATCCACGAGGAGTAGATGGTTAATTGTTACTCCTGACTTTCTGATGTTATAGCCTGCAGAGTGTTTCCTGAGGATTTTGTTAGAGGAATCATGGCTATATTACAAAACAGTAGTGGTAACAGAGAGTCTCCTTGAAATATGCCGCCTCGTCTTATGTTGACTTGTTCTAGAGTGGTTCTTCCTGCCATGAGAGTTGTTTTCCAGGTTCTCATACTATTCTTCATGAGTGCAATGATGTTATTTGCTACACCGGATAACTCCAAGCATTTTCTAACCCATGACTGTGGGACCATGTCGTAGGCATTCTTGTAGTTAATCCATGCCATAATATGTAGGTTTTCTTGGCATCTTTGCAATTCTTTAGTACCATTTTGTTTATTAGAAGTTGGTTCTTAGTGCCTCTGGTCTTTTTCTTGCAACCTTTCTGTTCTTCTCTCTAATAGCATTGATATGATTGTATATTGCCTCAGCCATAATGTAAGTAGCTTGTATGTTGTTGGTAGACAAGCTATTGGTCGGTAGTTGGAAACTATTGGCCCTTTAGTTCCATCTTTCATTATGAGGACTGTTTTACCTTCCGTCATCCATGTTGGTACATTGCTATTACTCAGAGAGTTTTGTACTTGTTCTACTAATCGTTCGTGTAGACTTTTCAGGTTCTTTATCAAGTAGCCATGTATTTCATCAGTTCCAGTTGCTTTCCAATTGGGCATTTTCTTCAACTGGTTTTCCAAGGCATTATATGTTAATACATTATAATGTTGTCCTATTACGGTTGATCTGACTCGTGACTTCCGTGACTCTTTTCTGGTTCACTTTTCTTATGTCCGGTAGCCTACATCTGTTCTGAATTGGTAGCATATAATATTTCCTTAATGTCTCTGTTGTTTCATCTTGATTCTGGGAACCTCGATCTACATCGTGAATCGTTTGATTGTCACTAACAGCGTCTTCATTGGTTTGGGTCTCTGCAGTACCTAATAATGGATTTTTCTGAGTTGGATTCTTGATCTCGTCCAACTCAAGTTCTGAAAGCATTTGTGTTTAATGATGGTTCTGACTTGATTCGATAATCTCTGTTCGTTAGCTTCCTGCATACCCGTTGTTCTCCATAGTCGGTATAGCCCCTGTCGATAACCTCTTTTCGTTTTATTTATTATATCGAAAAATTAATAATTTAACAACTAAGAGGCAAAGATTCATGACGTAAATATGAATTTAAGTATAAACTAAAATAGTTTCTATATAAGATAAATGTTAGAAAATTCTAGTTAATATTCAGTGTAATTAAAATTTTAGAAAGTTTGTGAAATATCTGATAAAATTTCTGTATGTTACTGTGCTATACTGCATGGCAGCTGCAAATATAGACTACATTCAAAATACCATTCCAGCTTTTGTAAGAAAATAACTCATTTCATGCACAAGATATATTGAAGAAATATCTACATCATTAATTATCATTTTCTTGAACATTGTCTCTGATAACATGTCTATTATATCTCTCATAAACTTGAAAACACTGCCTCATACTGCATCACAGAATACGAAGAAATATACCAGCTTTGATTCATATTTTAGAAAACTCATTAAAATTTAATAAAACCAATTCATTTTAAAAACAATACCTTCACAACAGAGTTTTTCAGATTATATTATTTAGATATTCGATAGCATTTTGAAATTCTTGAGATAGAATCGACTTAACCGATGGCACAGCCCGAGGTTTTGAAGTTTCTTCACCCGAGAAATTTCAAATAAAATGTTATCGAATATAAGTTATATTTCATGGAAGAAGTTATCTGTATAACTACAGAAAAGTGATATCTATTGTGATATTTATATCTATTATTTGCGAATTTCCCGAAGAGCAATCAGAGATAAATTCATTAGCAGATTATTTTTGTTAAACATCGTCATCATTCGAAACTATGTTAGATTTTAGATATAATTAAAAAATTAAGGAAAACTAATGGTTATTTTATTTGTGTTTGCGTCTGCTTATATTTTCTAACTGTTGAGATATTTGATACTATATTTCCGTTAGTTCGCTTAAACATTAGGAACACTTAAAAAAAAATTCATTTGTAAGTAATTGTGTCTATTAATAAGTAAAAATACACTCGAATGGGAAACTTAGTGCCGGAAAAGAAAAAGTAATAATTGATAGTTGATGAATACGTTCAGGACAGTAAACAGTAAAAGGATGAAAAGTAAATAAATAAAATTAGGATCCGTGGGCAACAACAGTTGAGAGAAAGATGATGTAATTCATTTTCGGAAAACAAATTCCCCAGCGTGTTATATATAAGAGTGCTCCAATAACACCATTATTGAAGAAATCGATATTGGATAACAATATCCTGAATAACTACAGACATGTATCTAACTTACCATATATTGGTAACACTATAGTCGTAAAATGATCTTTACTGTCAACATCAATAAGCCTCGGGCACGGCATAGTGTTGAAACTGTTCTTCTGCACGTATCAAATTGCATATTGACGAGTCATTTGACACAATAGATCACACGATACTATTTATGACGTTAAAAAACTGGTTTGGTATCGCAGGAAATGCTGCAGAATGAGTTCAGAGAAATCTTACCGGAAGATCATTTAGTGTTCGTTCTGGAAATTCCAAGTCAACGACCCATCTACTTCACTAAGGTGTTCCCCAGGGAAGTGTATTGGCTCCACTCCTGTTTACTGCCTATACAACGCCACTAGCTGTTATCATAGATTCGAATATCACTTATATGCCGACGATTTTATTATCACAAATTCTGAAGAACCAGTTCGTCGTATCGAGCTATATCTCGAAGCAAACAAGCTTCAAGTGAATGTGTCTAAAGCAAATGTCATCTTGCATGCACGTTGTCCCATTGATCACCTTGGTATATCACTCAGATTAAATGGTGTTAATATAATTCACACACAAGAGGCTAGAAATCTCGGAATTATATTTGATGGAAAACTATCATTTCGAACACAAATATCTGTCGCCTGCAAAGTAACTTATTTCTGGTTGATGCAAGTACGCGTTGATGCAAATTACTTCGTTACCTGCCAACTCAGTCACTAAAAACATTAACACATGCATTTGTCACCTCACGCCTAGACTGTTGTAATTCCTCTTCATTCATCTACCGAAACGGGAAATAAATCGAATGCAGCATATTCAAAATGCTGCTGCAAGGCTAGTCACCAAAAGTCCTTGGAAAACACCCAGTGTGCCTCTGTTTATTAATTATCATTGATGGTACATTCACGTTAAGGCTTTGAGGGGTATACTGTAAATGAGTTCTGAGTTAAACGTCTTCTGACGGTCGCGGCAAGAGGTTCCTGCAATCTTGTGTTGTTGGGCAGTATTCGAAGGAATATGTAGGTGATGTAGAGAGTTGGAATCCGACTTTTGCTGCTTTTCGGAAGGCTTTAACAGCACAGAGGGAGCTAATCTTCTGACTGCCAATTTCTCGAAAGTTCTGGGTGGAAGGGGATCACAGTATATGATTCGGAGAGCACGGTTTTCAATATTTTGCAGTTTTGTCTCTTCTCTGTTTTTCATTCCGACCATGCCAGTTGTTCAGTATTAAGGAAGGCTTCTAATTGTTGCTTTGCAAATTTAGATAACTTCTCTTCGTGAAGTATATCTCTGAGCTTCCTGAGTGGGTATACTCTGGTAGAGGTTTTGTTTGTTGTTGGTAAGGCTTCTCCAGTTCCAGTTTGGTTTAATATTCTAATTAAATAGGATGAATTTATTTCAGAGATGTCAGAGTGTTCTTCTTCTTTCAAACGACCAAAGTTACAACATCTGATGAGGCAATATCAGATCCATAATAACACTTTGGACGCTGTGTATATAATTGTACATCTTGATTCGTCATCTTTTCATACACTGATTGTTAATAATTCATAATTTCATGTTATTGCACGGCGTTGAATTTTGAAAGTCTCTAAACTTGTAGAAGCAGTTTTTACAGCTGTCTGGTTGACATAATTTCCTCCATTAAGACCACCAACTGAACAAATCTTCTCGACCAGTTATCCAAAGTGTTGTGACCTACGGGCATGTCATCATACCAACAGTCAGTTGTTGGTATTTAATTTTCGGTCTCAAAAAAATGCTGACGGTTTCCAACATTGTGGACGTATTGTTTGTCGTATTATTTGTAAGGATTAATGGATTTTCATTTTCATTTTCATGATTTAGGAAAACTTTAACCTGTTTCGGTAAAGCACTGTTTTGCTTTAGACTATACCAAATAAAATGTTTATATTTTTTATGAATTAATATTTCACCATGCTCGGTCATCGGCAGATTTATTTGATTGCCCCAACTCTAATTCCCGTTTCTCTTGGCCGCCTCTTAATGCAAAAGATTTATTTTTAAGCAAAAATGTGTTGAGTAGTTCATTAAGCGAGCTGTGCCATAAAATGCCTTTGTCCCACAATAAATATTCTTT
>JAYJLU010823786.1:0-10963 GCA_036873645.1 Minona dolichovesicula
GAATATCTATGATATTATGACATTATAAATTATGAATATCTATGATATTATAGACATTATAAATTATGAATATCTATGATATTATGACATTATAAATTATGAATATCTATGATATTATGATATTATAAATTATGAATATCTATGGAATTATAGATATCTAGTATGAATGTCATATATTTTGCTGTATCCCGTATAGTATTTCATTTATCGCTCTTAAAGTGTATAAAATTAGCATTTGAATTATTTACGAAGATCTTTCAAAATCTACAGAGTCTGATGTTCGAAGGAAAGAAAGAAAGGAGTGACGCAATATACCTATGTAGGTGCAAACAACTAGGCCTTCAGCTTGTGAATATTATTAAATATATGTATGTATGCATCACCTGACCATCTGCAGTGCTTATATTGAGAGAGAAATCAATAAACTAATATTGCATAACAACATCAATCAGTCTTGTTCTGTTGATCTGAAACAATATTATATGACATGGATATGGCTCAGTCCATCTGTTTCAAATAACAATTATGATGGTGTTATTCTCTATCTGCTTATTTAACTATATTGATAAATAAATAAATTATTGTGAGTGCGAGTATAGGTAGAGAGAGAGAAATATGCAAATTATATTATGGAATAAGGGCAGTGAAAAGGGCGGGTCAGCAGCTGGTCTATAGATTCTGGTGTGATACACACAGACAGTAGGTACAATCAATATACATATTATAATTGAGGAATTGATAGATTCGAGATATTATTCGACATACTGCAGGCAGGTATATCGGTGGTTACTTACCTCTTTTGAAAATGCGGCGATATCATCGCTAAAAGACTCGGATGAGCAAACATCAGTAGCTCCGGTGGATTCGCGCGAGGTGGAGGTGGCCAGCTCGCATTTCTCAAATATGAGGGCCAATAAAGGAAATAATGGATGGCTGAAAATGAGAAGAATATAATATGAGGTATTAGAATTTCTATACCAAACCTAGATGCGATATGAGTGCATAAATTTGATTGATCACATAAATAATCATACAGTGAGTATATGAAGGCACTTTTAGATCAAATCCACCCTATTTATGGGGAGGGAGGTTAAGGTGCCCATAAATATATTTAAAAAAAAAATTTTTTTTATCCTCTTCAAATGCAAAATAGTGAGAAATTATTAGCACAGATTTTGCCAAACTTTGTGACATTAATTCGACCATTCATCTCTCAATCCTTTCCTTCTTCTTCTTCCCCCATTCTCTTTCAATTGAGAGAGAGAGAGAGAGAGAGAGAGAGAAAGAGAGATGCACCTACTATTCCACATTTAATTAGATTTGCCCGTAATACATATTTTTAAGAGGGTGAAGTGGTAAGAGTGGTAAGAGTAGAGTCAAGTACGCATTCTGAGAAACTTCTGCAAAATAGATTAAGACCAAATTAAATAAAAATACCAATTCCTAAATTTCCTAAATTCTAAACACAGAATTCACTCATTCATTCACACATTCATTCATTCTCTCTCATTTTGAATGGAGAGTCAGAGAGAGAGAGAGAGAAAGGGGGGCAGTGAAATGGGATATTTTCAGTCAGTGAATCACTTTCACTATATAATAATACCTCAACCACCCACCTATAGTACCTATAGTTGAGAATTACACAATCTTTCATTATGCGTGATGGTCTTTTCGAGATATTCGTTCACCAGGCAGAACAGACTCTTCTGAAGGAGGAGGACTCAGACTACCTACCTACATATTTGACATTTCTATACATTATTTGTTGGTAGAATATTGATAATAGGGGAACTAACTCGAACAACAACGAACTCTTGAGATGGTTTGTTCAATTAGTTTGAAACTCATAGAGTGCCTGGAATACCATGGGGAGACTAATTATTTCATAATTTAATCAACAACCAACCAAGTCACAGCGAAAATATTCAATACGTGTATATGAATGAGTGAGTGAATGAATGAACAAATGTTAACAAATTCGCAAAAAAAGACATCATTATATACATATAATCGATACAATTATTTAGTTATTGAGATATTTGGTTGATCTACTTTAAAATCTGCTGAAATATTGAATAATTTCAAATATTTAATATTTTATTGGCTGCAAATGTTTGATTAAACTTTTTAAGTAAATAAACATTCTGTTTGTTGTTTTCGAATTTTATCAATTACCTATGGCACAAAGTCAATATAATATACCTACGAATCACACAAATAATTCTGAAATTCTTTCTCATCTTATAGTTCTATTATATACGAGTGCTAATGAAAGCGTTCGTAAAACATAAATATCCAAATTACAGCCATATAGCAATCGTGGCGTTAGATTGATAACGTTTCTATGAAAAGTGCGTAAGTAATATGTCGCGACATATTACTTACGCACTGTTCTAAAAATAGAATTCCCCTCTGCAGCAGCATGCTGTCCACTCTACCTAAACTATATCTCTATGGCTGTAGTTACTCGTGTGCTAAATTTCCATAGAAATCGAGGGTTGTGTCTAACTTTACCGCAGTACACTTCATATATACATACGATACGCAATTAGCAGCGCTCTGCTGCGGACAAGCAGACGAATAAGCAGACGAAGAGAGAATTGATATGATTGGCTGCTGACAATTGAGCAGATCAAATCGATCAATTAATGAAAACCACAGTTAAAAATAGGCAGCTACATAAACATAGAAACGATAGCTGTTTAAACAAAAATACTTTCTTACTATGTATTAATATTATTAACGCGCGTAATAGAAGATCACTTAAATTATCATAAACAAAGTGGGTCGGTAAAACACGGATATACATTTTATACAAAGCATGTCTGTTTAGCTAAATAATTCTTAATAATAATAATAATAATAACTACCTTCTGACCTGAATAGTTAACAAACAAGATATATATACTGTATAGGTAATTACCATATTTTTATAATTATTATGGAGGAGTGATCCATCTTGGCATATCTAAGGTATAGAGAGAGATAAAATCCACCAGGTACTTAAGCAGTGGGTACAGCCTACTTACTCTATGGATGGCCACTTGTTCACTAAATTCTAACTATGAAATTAGCCGCAATTTTCAAAGTAATTAAACTCCTGTTGGGAGTGAGTGGAATATTATTAGCTCAACTTGGTAGCTTGTATATTTATGCTTATGTCTGAGGGTCATATATGTACTTCTACCTATAAAAATACGAGCATGTTTATCTAAATGTAATTCGAACAATTTTGTTATAATGTTTGAGTTAATTGGAGCCCACACTTTCTATCGAGTGAACAGATCAAATCAAGATACACACACACATATACCTATAGGCCAGACTTCCCAGCCTCTCTCTCTCTCTCTCTCAATCCTACACAAAAATACATAGCTCCGGGCGATGGACCATTTTTAATTAAATAAAACGTCAATATATTCCTTCAAATAACAACAACATGTGCTCAAAAATGGCCGCTCTCGTATAATAACAAATTCATTCTGAATTCAATGGATAGAATTAGATTATAGATGTGTTAGAGAGATTAGCTATAGGTATATAGGATGTATATTAAAGGTATATCTAAAATAGTGTTAATTATATAAAATGCGGTGTAAAAGAAAACATATATAGAGAAAACACACCACACCTTCGACTCTCAAAATATTGAAATGGATGGTTTTGTTATATCACGGCTGACAAATCCGCTCTGATTTTAATAATTCACTCATTGAAAGAACCAACGTTTCCAAAGATATAAGAATTATTAAAATCAGAGAAGGCAATAAATTGAAATTGGTGGTTTTATAGTGGCGAAGATATGGAGTTTGTTTGTCAGCCGTGGTTGGTAAAACAAAACCATCGATATGCATTTCAATATTGTAAGAGTCGAAACCTCTGTGTATATAGTCAAAATAAGAACTCACTTTAAAATTGACTCCTTCTCTTTTCGCATGTCAAAATTCTGTTCCGCAGTAGAGCTTTGCAGAACTGCGGCCGGTCTGATGATTCCAGAACTGGACGAGGAATAAGTGGACGCGGCGGCGACATTGCTCTGCGGTGCCTGGGAGGAGGAGGCGGCAGCGGCGGCAGTCTGCAGGAGGGCCTGCTGTTGAGACTGGTCGTGATAGATTTGTGACTGATGGTGGAGGGACATGGACTGGTGATGAGGAGAGGGTGATGAGTAGGGGTGCGCCTGATTGGACGAGCCGAGACTGTGCAACTGGTAGTCGGCATTGTCCACATAGCTGGACACGGAAGGTGTTAAAGGTGGGAGAGAATCGTGGACGGTTGCAGCGAACTGAATTGAAAGCAGGGAGTCACTTATTGTTATTGTTATGAGTTATAGGAGAAAGATATTATTCTAACATGATTAAGTACATATATTAATTATGATATTGTTTAGTTCAGGTAATAAAAGAGATACAAATCTTCATTAAACATTAGGTTGTGTGGTTGCGCGCTGAATATTAATGGAGGAGAAGAAAAAAGATAAAAATGAGGTAGAATGACAGTGACTTTCAAATTTATAGGCATAGAAATGATGAGGATTTATGATCATAACTGTCAATAATGACAGGGGAATGAAGATAACAATCACAACATCAACAATCACACTCAATAATGATAATGATAATAATGATAATGATAATAATAATAATAAACTGTCAACGCACCCTTTGAGATGTGGCCATCATGGAAGAATTCACTTGTTATAACGGGAATATTTTATAGTTGTTGATAAGTTGATGGCTGCTTGTCAATTCAGGTTTTTGATTGTGTGTGTGTCTGTGTGTGATATTAAACTCAAAACTAAAAGCGAGCGACGTCTAAGTGACAAGTTTTTGACAGTACAACGTGTGAAAAAGGATTCACTCTTTCTTTCTTTCTTGAAGGAAAAGCAGCAGCGTGTGATATTATGGTGTGTGAAGAAGTTATTGTCTTTTCATTTAGTACATCACAAAAAATGTCCAATGTGTCAAAAAATATTAAAAGAAGAAATGAGACAACCAGCCGCGACTTGAGCGCACCACCGGGGCAAATAATATTATAGCTGGTGTGGTGGATAGATGGATGGATAAACCGGTGGAGCTGTCACTAGAATAAATAATTTTAATGATAAACAGCGAAATTGATCAGAAATTATTGCAGCGTCACGCGGGTATTGGAATTGTCAGATTTTTGTAATAAAATGTCAAGTTTTATATGGGGGCTGTCTACTTGCGAACGCAGTGGTGTAGGAAAAATGATGGCTTGAGATTATGACAAGTCGAGTCAAGCCAGAAGCTTTTATTGCTGTTAATAAGCCGACAAGGTGGAAAGGAAAATAAGAAAATTCTTCTCTACAGCTGCTAGCTAGCTGGCTTGCTGTAGTAGTAGTAGTAGTAGTTTGAAGCCGTTTGCTGCTGAAATTTGCCGTGAGCCAGAGAAAGTGAGGCAATGAGACGCGCCTATTCTCTGTACCCCAATCATTAATCAACTCGCATAAATCTTAGTTTTTGATTGAACCAATAAGATTGATAAGAAGAGCTGTTTATGTCTGTTAGGTTGAGCAAAAATATAATTTACGATCAACACACACACATTGAGATAGATTTAGTAGAGACAAGAGCAGTGTGCAAACTATAATATTATAATGCAGACACACATTAAAATATAAAAATAATCTGAAGCCTCCCTCCCCCTAACTAACTCACACACACAAGAGAGAGAGAGAGAGAGAGAGAGAGAGGTACACAGATTAAATACACAGAGTATATAAGAAGTACCTATGTACGAGAGAATGTAGTAGAGAGAGAAGCAATAAGCAGAATCATTAGGTAGATAATAAAATTCAAAATGTCTAATGTTCAACCTTATGCTCATATAATAATAATTTAGCTGACAGAGAGGGTAGGTAAGGTACTACACTTAAACTGCAGAAAATTACTTTTAAAGGTTAAGTACTAAAATATTTGTTCAAATTGATGATAAGTTATATTGTTAGAGCGCATGTTTTTGAACATCATAAGGTGAGAAAAAGTTTGTACGGAGATTAGATAAAATACCTACTTCATTATTATACCATCACCTGGTAGATTGATATAGCTATCTTCACATAGCATTATTAACTCTAACTCTATTATAACATTATAGACATCTTTGTGTAGTAGGTAATGGATACGTAAATAATTATAAATCAACGCTATTACCTAGATATATTTGCTTGTTCATTGTTTGATAAATCAAACATAAAAATCCTCATTTTCTGCATTCGCAAAATCACAGAGTAGTACACAGAGAATCGACTCTTGTCATGCAGATATTTGGATATCAGATATCGATTTATCCCTGTCGTGACAGAAAATCCTATCTCCACCATTAACAATTGCTGGTGAAGTTCAAATTATCTTAACGAAGAAACTCAAAAAAAATGTCTGATTTTAATAATTATTTTACTAAATTAAAGTGTAAAAGGGGTGCGCTAATGATATATAAAATTCATAATAATTAATTTATGAGGAGGAAAATATCTATCTTGATAGATTGGAGGGTAAAGTGACCCTCCAATTCTATAATGCGGAAATAACCAATTTGGATACCAACGTATGCACCTATCCTCAGTGAATATGGTTGGTATCCAAGGTGGTTCTTCATTTCCATAGAATTGGAGGGTCACCTTGCCGGACGTATGCCCACCACAGAAATCGGAATTGTGTTACTATATATAGAATGATATAATTCTGTATCATGTCTTAACTGCTGGAGGCAAAAATCCGTATCTTTACTATATAGGTCGAAAATGGTTTGAAGTTTTACTTCATATGATTAAAATGTTCACCTCCAAAGTTATATAGCCGGGCCCACACGCTTTATTAGTTCATGTGCTTAATACACCGGTAAAGTGATGACCCTCCAACTCTATGAAAATTAGAACTAACTTGGATACGATTATAATAAGTTATGAATCAGTTAGTTCTTTATTTATATAGTATGTATTGGAGGGTCACTTTACCAGCGTATTTGTATATATACTGAAGGTATATAGTCTTTTATATCACTTTTGCTTTATAGTCAAATAACAAGATTTTAAAATGTTGATTTCTTTTACTGCTCTAAATAAAATGTTTGCCTCCAAAATCATAGATATAGCATACAACACGTCTAAAATTCTGATGTCTATGATGCCCGCACATTGTAATGCTGAAAAGTAGCATAGATATTTAACTATCGATTTTTCTTAATACACTCAAAAATACTGAAAAACTATTGGTTCGTTTATGAGTGAATTACATAGGTACATGTTGGGTGACCTACATTTTCATTCGCTGATAATAGCCAATAAGATTGCATGCGTGAATGAGATTATGAGAATGAGTCTAAATATCATATTCTCCTTAGAGCAGGTATATCAACTGAATGACATTATAATTTTTCAATGATTGAAAACGGTGGTAATGTATGAAAAGGAGAATATAAAAATATGTTTACACAAAGACAACATACCTAGGTACCTACTTATAGGTAATTCAAATTTAAAGAAATTTAAATGCTTGCTGCCCGCATCAAATTCACATCTATATTTTATGCCACATCACACACAACCCATACAAACATCATTAAGAAAGATTAATGTCACTGATTATATATATATATATTAGTGGAATCAATAAATCAAAATGAGAAATCTATATCGATAAATTAAGATGGATTCCAAGTGACAGTCTATATGTAGCCTACATACCTATAGGTATGATATGATAATAATATATATTAATATATTGTACCTTCACAAATTGGTGAGAACAAAGTCACAATTATACACATTATAGAATCATCACGCAGCCTAATTTTAAGACAGGAAAGTTAAACTTCAATTTATCGATATTCAATGATATATTGATATATAATTAACCGAGAGAGAGAGAGTGAGAGAGAGAGAGAGAGAGAGAGAAAGAGAGAGCGAGAAAGAGAGAGAGAGAGAGAAAGAGAAAGGGGAGAGAGAAAGAGAGAGAGAAAGAAAGAAAGAGTGAGAGAGAGAGAGAAGAAAGGGAGAGAGAGAGAGAGAGAAAGAGAGAGGAGAGAGAGAGAGAGAGAGAGCGAGAAAGAAAGAGTGAGAGAGAGAGAGAGAGAAAGAAAGAAAGAATGAGAGAGAGAGAGAGAAAGAAAGAATGAGAGAGAGAGAGAGAGAAAGAAAGAGAGAGAGAGAGCGAGAAAGAAAGAGTGAGAGAGAGAGAGCGAGAAAGAAAGAGAGGGAGAGAGAGAAAGAGAGTGAGAGAGAAGAGAGAGAGAGAGAGAGCGAGAAAGAAAGAGTGAGAGAGAGAGAGAGAGAGTAAGAGTAAGCATAGGTATAAGAAACAACAAAACACATATCTAAAAACTATATTTTCCCATATATTGGAGAACAACCTATGATGAACAATTTTTGTAAAACACACATTATATTATAGAGTCGACATTGGAAAAAAACATCATGGGCCATATGATGATGATGATGATGATAATAATAATACCTAACCTATATACTGTAGATATGAATGAAGCTGAGGTGTCATTCATGTGAACCCGGCCATGCATAACACCCTGCTCCCAAAATCAGGCGTCCCCTATACATATAAGATCTGACAATGATTAATGACAGTCAACACAATATTGCCCGCCCCAAAATTAATTAAAATTAACACGACACGGTGATCACACAAAATCTAATCACAAAATATATATCGACAATCTAATTGAAGTTATGTTGTTGCTTATAATACCTACTTGTTTTTGTTTTTTATATTTTCAACCACAGAGTAGATATTTGTATATCGATTAGTTGCCCCTAACAAGCGCCAGAAAATCATGTCTCCATCATTATAAATTGGTGAAGTTCAAACTGTTATAGTGGCAACGTGCAATCACCATTTTTAAAAAGTTTTATTGAAGCAAATAACCAAAAATATTTCTCGCGTAGTGAAATAGATTACACTATTACAAGCTGTGAATGTGGTATTATGATGTGATACTATTACACACAGGAAAACATATTTATTTGCATCATACTGAATTATAAATTTTATATCGCATTAAAACCATAGAGTATAAATAACAGCTGTTACACAGAGTTTCAACTCTATAAATATTGAACTGTATATCTATGGTTCCTATCTCCGCCATTATAAAACAACCAATTTCAAATTGTCACCTCTCCTAAATGTCTATATTCTTACAATGAGCGAATTATTTAAATCAGATAAGGATTTTAGGAGAGGCGACAATTTGAAATTGGCATTTTTTTTATAATGTCGGAGATAGGGAATTTGTCAGTTGGTATAACAAAAGCCATTTGGAGAGTTCACCAAACATTTTCTCTCTCTCAACTGATAAGTTTTGCGCTTCTGTGAATTTATCAAAACTTCGAAAATCAATCGCTGTTTATGGAAAATCAGAAATTATTATTAGGTAGGTTACCTAAATCCGGCCTTAGCTGTGTATATAGAAATAATCAATAATGCATTGTTAATTAATCACAGATTCATTTCCAATATACCTATTTCAATAAAGATTGCACCTCGCCATTCCACTTGATAGAATTTAATAATAATATCACAAAAATAGGGATAACCTTTTATTACACAAAATGAGATGCAAACCATATTGTGGGCGATGCGAGAGAGAGAGAGCGGGATATAATACCTCTAAAGATGCTGCTCAAACGACTTATTTTTAAATTAGATCATCATCAGTATTAGCATTGAATTTCATCATACCATATACGCATAATGATACACCAAACACACTTGAGCAACTTCACCTGATTAACTTGAAGGGTGGGAGGGTGGAGGATTGAATGAAGCATGATGATGGCTGCTTCCTCATACTCTCTCACCTGCATCTCTCTCTCTCTCTGTCTCTCTCTCTATCCCCATTCCCTATATCTAATATATGGCTCAATTTCAGCGAAATTTAAATGTCGATTGTGTTGGTCGTCCCAGCTAGATAGCACACCTTTTTAAAAGGATGCCTTTTCGGTTGATTTGGCGTGCTAATGAATCTGAAGCGGCCTGTTGCTTCTTCAGATCTCAGATTGGATGTTAAATAAACTTTACACACCACACCATCCCTCCCCAAAATTACATATTACATATGTATCTGCATTCGTTTTCCCATCAGCTATATCAATAATAGGATTGACAATAAATATAGATTTTATGACTTTCTTTCGTGAAGATTGGATTTCCAATTTGACTATCTGTTATTTATATAGTTATTGCATAAATCCACATTTTTTAGTATTACGTTGTATATTTTTTGGATATATTACTCCAGACTTTGACTCTGGGGTGATTGTGTGCGCTATAAATAATCGACATGATCCCAAAAATCTAAATTTATGGTTTCTATATACTGGAATGCTTCGGTTAAATCAACGAACATAGTAAAACATGAAAAATATCTGATCATACCTTATTTATATCTATATATTAATCTTTGCTTGTTCTAACAAATTCATTAGCTATGAATAACTCCTTGTGATCCAGAGGGTTTGATAATTCCTCTCCTCCAATATGAAGGGTTTATAAATTAATTATAGCAAAGATAATATCAATAAACCATCGAGTAATACAAATATTGAAATGCATGTCAATGATTTTACATGCCACGGTTGACAAATTCCTATCTCGCCATTCAAAAACTAATCGATTTCAATTTATCGCCGCCTCACCTTCTCTGATTTTAATAATTCTTATATCTGTGGGAAGCGTTTAATGTATACGTTCTTTCAATGAGCAAATTATTAAAATCAAAGAAGGCGTTTAGGAGAGGTGATAAATTGAAATTGGGTAGTTTTATAATGGCGGAGATAGGAATTTGTCAGCCATGGCATAATCAAACCTAATTATATATTTTTGACTTTTTTTGCTATGAATAGTCCTAACCATAGAGTAAGAATCAGATAGAGTTCCGACTCTCAATACTAAAGATATTTGTATATCGATTTTGTTATACCACGGCT
>JAYJLU010823897.1:0-10499 GCA_036873645.1 Minona dolichovesicula
AGTCAATATACAAAAAATCTTGATTTGCAAGTCCTAAAGCGCAGTGTGGTTTTACCATAGAGATGTAACACTGTTGTATACATATAGAGTGGTAGTCTGATTTCATTTAAGGAAACATCTGAAGCTCTAAATCGGCAGGCAAATCGTCCAATACCGAACTGTGACTCGCTGTGAATTAATGGCGGACTTCTAATCACTAATGAACTGCTCGATTGGGTTCGCTTGCCGGTGTTACGATACAGAATGCCTCCAGTACAGAACTCCCCCCATCTATCTATTCTATCAAACTCATATATATTCATATTTAGAAAGAGCTATTGTTTATTTTATACTCTATAGAGTATGAAATAAACAATAGCTCTTTCTTTTAATATGAATATAACTCCTATTCCAAGTAAAGGAGGAATCTTCAACGTCGCAATAAAAATGCCCCATTATGAAATACCCGGCCGGGAATTCTGTAGCGGGGGCATTTTGTTTCGTGGTTGTTGCGATACAGAATGCCCGGGGAGGCATTCTATAACGGGGGGCATAGTATTTCGTGACACCGGCAGACGCCATGATTCTAATTGTCCCCGCAATATGAATTATATCAATACCAATAAGCCATCGGGTAATTTATTTCCCAAATGAAACAAATATAGCTCATCGGGAAATGATCAAAATTTAATCACCTCCAACGAATCCTATACCTTGTATTAAACAATAAAGTATGCGAAAATGCGACAACCTTATGGAACGATCTACCGAATCACTTAAAACTGATAAGAACACGACAGTTTTAAACAAACAATTAATGATAGATATTTAAGTTCTTACACAATTAGTTAACTATAGGGAAAAGCGGCCTGTTCAGTTCCAGTTTCATTGTACTATATAAAAATATTGATTCTCAGTCTATACACCCATTTATATTATCCTACTCTTATTTAAATTAATAAGTATTTTCTTGTATAGAATAACAGCATCATGTCCATATTTGTCTTTGTATTGTATATCCTGTGAATGTTCCTACTTTTTTGTCGAGCACGTATTTTTATTTTTTATCGACCTCTCATGTATAATTCTTATATCCAACAATTCTTGCTGCCTTTCATCCCTTGGTCGTTTAATGATTTTTTTATTCATTCCTAAATAAATTCTTATTCTTATAGTTACATCTCTATGGGTTTTACTGACCTAAGACTTTAGAAAATCATTGAAAAAATGGGCTGTTACGGTTTATCTGCCAGGCATGTATGTTAGAAGATAAAATATTTCTAAAACAGATTTGCTTACTCTCGGAGTATTGTCGAAAATGTAAGATAATTTATATTTAAATCAACAATTATTTTATTAATTAAATAAGGTTGAAATTTTACATGTATATATAATAAAAATAGAACCCCTTGCACTTATGTAATGTACAAACATGAAAATCCCTCTTAAAAAATACAATAACAAAATGCAAATTCATTAAAAGTGAAAACAGCAAATAATCCATGATAAATTGTTATTAGCAAACGAAGAAAATATAAATGGCACAGTCCTATAACAAAAAATCTATAAGGTTGCGATAACAATTTTTAAAACAAGTAAATTATCTTTAATTAAAAATCTGGTCATTCGCCTGATGATTATGTAGAAAATCGATAGAATGAAGACTATGTCAAAGGTAATTTGAATGAAATTACAATAAAAGAAACAAAACAAAAATTCATCCCAAATTACAAAGTAGAGTTTATTTTGAATACCAAGAGACCACAAATTAATCAAATACAGTAAAAAATACAGCCTCATAATTTTTGATAGGTGTCAGTCCCATAATGATTAAATTTGTAGAGAAAACTTAGTTTATTAGGCACAATGTATGATAAAAATGAGCACAGCAATCTAACTCAATCTAGCATTGAGTCAACAGGCAGGTTTTACTTAAATTTACCACCCCAAGCAGATGACTCCACCTTTGAAGAATTAGTCGATGGCTCACGATCTCCTATGGTCGGAAAATCCTG
This sequence comes from Minona dolichovesicula, assembly GCA_036873645.1. Lineage (NCBI taxonomy): Eukaryota > Metazoa > Platyhelminthes > Proseriata > Monocelididae > Minona > Minona dolichovesicula. The sequence continues at coordinate 1,995 of JAYJLU010823897.1, forward strand.
CTGACTCTGTGTATCAGGCACAGTCCATGGAGCTCCAGACACTACAAAACCTGGTTGAGAACGATCTTTATTTTGGGATCTGCCACCCCTGCCTTTGGGTTGACCACCATCTTTAACCATGGAGCTCTGTTCCTCCCATTCTTCCATTTCGTCAATCTAATTTAAAAACATAAACGGAGTTATAATTAATATAAATTACGTAATAAACATGGTCATTATGATAATATGGGTGGTTCTAAAGTTTCAACCATTAGTGCTCATCAGCTACATAATTACAATTAATATATATTACATAGCATGGATGCAACAGTACAACAATTTTTTTAAACAGATGATACTTTGAATATGACTAAAACTAAAATGATCAAGAAAGTACAAATTTAAAATGAATATTTACCATTTCATTGGCCCTATTAATTAGATAATCACAAGCTCTATCAACGTCTTCCGGGTCTCCTACAACACGCACAGCATTTAGATAATCACCTTCTGAATCACGACCAGGAAAGGTAATATCAACTTTATATTCTGCCATTATTTGCTTCAAAGAGCGACCTTTGTTCCCAATTAATCGAGGATGCACCTAAAAAATAAAACAAATTATGTAGATAATGACTTTTTCAATTCTGAAAATTAATTATTATAATACTATTCTTATTATGAGAGATCTTATAAGTTGTAAAAACTAAATCCATGTAAAACAAGCAATAAAACACTTCACTAACTAACTTTATGAGGAATATTGAGTTCTTCTTGTGCATACGATTCCCACTTTTTAACTAGCTCTAAAATCTTATCACGCGCAGCTTCTGCCTTCTCTTGATATCCACGAATAATAATATTCTCAACATTAGGGGCTTCATCCCCATTCTCTTCGCTTGATTTGACCTCTTCAGAAACATCATCTCCCTTGTTTTCGTTAATGGTAGGCATGGAAATTTGTACACCAAAGTTATCACGCAATTCATTTATAGTAGCACCTCGAGAACCGATTATTTGCCTGAAAAAAGTTTAATTGAGCAAGGAGATAAAATTTTAAATAACACCGTAAGATTGTATTCACTCCAATCATATATAAACTACAAATAAATTAGGAACAAATTTTACAATCAACGTATTATACCTATGATAGCAAACTGGGACAGATACTTCGACTTCATAATTCCTTAAAGCACGATCTTCTCGTTCCGACTCCCATTGATTAACTTTCTCCACAAGTGCACAGCGAAATTTAATGATCCTATCGCGTGTGCCTTTTACAGTGATACAATCAAGATTCTTTCCGGCATCGGGAATATTTATTTGAACCTGAAAGATACATTGAAATAGGTGAACTAGTATTGCAATATTTATATAAACAGGAATTACATAAATTGAACGAATGCACGTTATTCTAAAATCACGAGAGGACCCAAGCAAAACCATGATTTAAAATGCAAGAATTGTAAGATAAATTAGATCAAAGAAACCTATCAAATCGGCGACGAATAATATTCAAAGTTCAGCGTTAGTAGTATGACATTGTACGTAATACCAGAAAATCCAACTAATCGACCAAACGAAAACGATATAAATAGTTACTAAATTGATACTATTGATTGTTAAGTATTTTCTGACCCTTTTCTGATTTCATGGCGGCTCATTGCTCATTGAGTTAATACTTTCTGGTCAGTATGAGTAGATGAACTGCGATCAATAACATAGAACTATTATGTGGAAATGGAAAGAACTTAAGTGAAAATGTCAAACTAAACTTAAACTCATTGAACACCCGGCCGGGCTGTGATTGGGCGACAAACATATTTATAGACCTTTATTTATGATACTTAAATTGCTTCTAGAAACGAGCCGCATAAGCATGAAACATTCTACTCATAAAATATATTCAAAATAATTACATTGTAATTACGAGTCATTTCCTGCACTCCTTGACCTCTTTGTCCAATTAGCAGTTTGTGAAATTCATTTTCCAGGGCGACTTCCTCAGTGACTGGCACCAATTGAAGAAGTGCTTCTTTGGCAGCTTCACAATCTTGGGCTCGTCCTGTGATCTGTATAATAGAGGAGGGGTCTACTACCGCATCAGTATTACTGTATTCTGAGCCCTCGGTTTCAGATGTACCATCAATACCATTTATGGCATGTCCATTGATGCCATTCACATCATCTACAACATCAAAATGCTTGTAGAAAGCCAGTGCTTGTTATACATTTACGGTAGGTAAACAAATATTCTTTTTATACACAATTTCGAAATGCAATTTATTCCAGAAGAATTGTTACCTGTCGCGGGAGTGTCGTAATCAGAACGTATATCGTTCTTAGCACCAGGTTCAGGAAATTTAATGCTAACATTATAATCTTTCTGTATGTCACGGACAAGCTCTCCAGATCTACCAATCATGGCACGGTGATGAATCTGAGGCACAGCTAATTCCTGAGTGACTTGAGACACAAGATCAGAGACGATTTCTTTCATTCGATCCATCACAGCCTAATAATAACAAACATGGGAAATCAGGTAATTGAGTAAGGATAATATTAAGAGTTAATACCAGACCGGTGTTGCCACCTGATCATGATAAATATTTTGTCGGAAATATATATATACATTTATTTCAGAAACAAATAATACACAGAAGAATAACATAAAAGTTAAATTAAACATCAAAATACATACTTGAACACAATCTTTAGGTCCTTTAATTTTAACCCGTTCCCCCTCAGGTAGAGGTGTATTTTGTTTGGGGAAGCTGATGTTTACACCACCGAAATCTCGGGACAAATCGTCAAGCTTCTGACCACGTCGCACTAAGAAATGACGATGCCACTTTGGATCAATAGGCATAATCTCTTCCACTATGTTTTCCTTAAAAGAAATTCAAGGACACATTTTAGTAACACATTTGTTCAGAGATTTGCACCACCGCTACAATATATACTATAGTTGTAGTCCGAAAAACAAACCCTAACAGATATTAAATCTATTGAATTACATAGCATTGAACAATGCTAAGACTTTTGACCCTACTACAATTTCATATCTGTCCACCTGTTCAGTCAGGTGGCACAAACCGCGCTGCTGTGGTCATGATTGAAAGCCATTCCATTCTATCCAAAGATGATCGTGTATCAGTTGCCAGGACACGGGATTGGTGGGCGACCTCTTTATATCCCCAGTGCTTGCCTGACCACATGACCTAAATATTATATTGCAGCAGCATAAGAGCAATAATCTTCTTAGTATCATGCTATTGCCCATCTTCTGTAGAAGAATCCACTGGTTTGTTACTGAACCTCAATTCAAAAGAGTCAACCTGCATATGCCGTCGATCTCAATAAATCTCATCGTATTGATCTCTCCAGTTACTATAGACGCCATGATCTCTATTTTTTGATATTTACAATATTAAGTTAACACTGATGTCTAAAACTAGCTAGTTACATAATTAATAAGATCCACCTATGCTAAATTTATTATTAAGCCTATAAAATAAGACTAACCATGTCTTTAATACGCTTGGACAATTCATCCTTAGCTTTAGCAACCGCTTCCTTTGAACCAACGAGTTGAATTTTATCTTTTTCTTCATCATCTCTATCGGGAAAAATAACACGAGCGCCAGTTGACTGACGTATTTGTTCGATATTGGCCCCTTTCTTTCCAATAAGGAACTTATGATATTCCGGAGTGCAGCAGATAAAGTCCTAAAATACAGAATTCACACAAACAGTTAAACGTAATTAAGTGACTAGTTCCCATTCCTATTCCAGATATAATCATGACATTATATTATGGAAAAATAGGTATCGACAATCACCTCGAAAGAAAACGCTTCTTTTTCAGATGCCAAGTCTAACAATTGCTTCTTAGCCTTATCAACATCTTGAGCGGGTCCTCGAATTACCACCTGATCGTTGGCATTACTTTTGTGATCCGGAAAGTTTATTTGAACGCCGCCACACTCTTCCTGAATTGATCGAATGAGCTTCCCTTTGGTACCGATAAGGGAAGTATGTAAACGAGCAGGTATACTGACCGTAGTTTCTTTAATATTGGCCTAAATAAAGCGAAAACAGTTCTTTAACAATTCATACATTTTGATCATCATAAATATTTTGTTTTAAATAATCACCAATTCTTTTTGAATAGCTTCAATCTTTTTGACAGCGTCTTCTACATCCTTCTTTTTTCCAGTTACTCTAATTACATCAGAGTCATTTCTTTCTCCCGGAAGCTCAATTTTTGCATTAGTCGCCTCTCTGATGGCTTTGATAGTAGCACCTCCTTTCCCGATGATGTTCTTGTGGAATTGTTTAAAAATTGTGACTTCTTCTGAATAATTCGACTCAATCAATTGATGATATATCTTCATCAAGGCTTGAGCCGCTTGATCAACAGCTTGTCTGGGACCGCGTAATACGACAAGATTGGATTTTTCATTAGAATCGGGGAAATTGATATTGACCTATAATTAATTATTTCTTCGATAGTTAATATGCAATTGTGTTTAATCAATTATGAATAAAAATATCGAGTTTCATTGATTTAACTAACCTGAGGAAATTTATCTCTCAATTCTTTAATACTAGAGCCTTGATTTCCAATTAACATACGATGATAGCGCTGTTCAATAATCACATCCTTTTGTTTCTCGTTTTCCTGGAATTGTTTAATAAAAAAACAGTAATATATCCATGTGATTAGAATAATACAAACAATTATATCAAGATTGCAACAATATTGAATTCACTATTGTCTTGAAGTAAAAACGCTTTAATCGAAGTAATAACAGTTACACAGAATTTTGAAATTTGTATACCACGACTGACCAATTCTTATCTCTAGTGTCATTATAAAACTACCAATATCAAATTGTCGCCTCTTCTAAACACTTTTATTGATTTTAGTATTTCTCATATCCTTGAAAAGCGCTTAATGTTAATATTTTGTTAAAATTTAGGAGAGGAGACAATTTGAAATTGGTAGTTTTATAATTGCCAGACATGATATAAAACAAAACCATCGATAAACATTTCAATATGTTGAGAGTCAAAACTCTAACATAACCTTATTATTCTATGGTGTTACGCACATTATGAAATTACCCTGCAAAAGATATAAAAATAAAATTATTCGACTTTTTTACTCATAAATACAATATCCGACATATTAGTAAAAATTATACACGATGGGTTTATAGCGCACTGGAATGATAGAATGTGGCAAGTACTATATGATTTGAAAATTTCGACGACAAATAAAATGAATGGATTATCTCGATAAGATTAAATTAGCAACAAAATTGTTTCAATCAATCGCGAGAGAAAACTCCATGTGCTATTCTATTATATCAGGCAGAGTCAATTATTCAGCACGGTGAAGTTGATGTGTGATGTCAACATACTGAGAGTGTAAGCACGACAAGTGCATGATGTGGTGAATGGAAATAGGTGATAATCACAACAGTGGTAATACTGGTCCGGTGCAAGTTCCACGACACGTCACACAACTGAGTCAAGCTAAATAAGAGCCTCGTGGTAGTTCTCTGTGTGAAGCATGTCAGAGTGATATATGAAGATGTGTGCAGCTTATATCATAATTTCACAAACACGACACTAGACGTATAGGACCACTATAATAACTTTATGAATTAACGTTAGTCACACCGGTATACACAGTTCTGATGGATTGAAATGCAATACGTGTAACAATAGAGTTAAGTTGAAACATATGCTAATTGAGAAATAATAGAAAAGCAAATTGTTATTTTCTCATAAGGTTAGTTAAATACATGAATTCAAATACAATTGATCTAAACAGTTCTGTTTATTATTATAAAAAAAATCACACAAGACAATGCTCACCTACTCTATCTTGAACAATCAATGAAAAAAAATCAATTACATATTCATAATAGTTAATCCAACACAGATCTGCTGTAATTGAAATTAACAGCGCAGAGAAAGGGTGGTAGACAAACTGCGGCAGTGCGACCGCCATGTGTAAATGTAAAATAGAATCTCGCAGTCAGTCTTGAATTAGTGTGTACATAATCGATACACTGTCCACGTGGAACCACATCAATATTATTTCCATGCACACAATATTAGGCAGTAGCAGAGCACGGGAGCATAAATCTATACGTACGAAGCACAAGCATGTAACTATCATTGCAAAATCCACCTTTGATGGTTATTGCATATGAAGTATACTTCGCGAATAGGCGCGCTGCCATTGCCGACAATGGCAATAAAACTAGAGGGAGGTAAATGTGTGAATGAGAAAAATTAATCCAACTATCTAGTCAATATTGTTAATAAGAACAAGAAACATCTGTGATGCAAGATAGAACAGTGTAGCTAGGGATAGAGGAATAGAATTGAAATATGATCAAATGCTTCAACATTATTCTATAGACAACAGGATACTCTTCATACAAAATTGCACACATTTAATGATTGAAACATGGAGGACAATCTGCTTAATGCGAATTGTCATACATATATCACATAAGTACACAATATTCTCATATACCCAGGGTTCCAGCTCTAATTTATGACACTTCCATTTTCTTACGTTTGTTATAGAAACTCATATTATGGCAATTAGCAATAAAATAATATATTACAAAACGTACCAAATAACTTTAAGAATATATCATTTGGTGAAGAATTAACAATCATAAAAGATTGATTGGTTATAATAATTATACAATACTAACTGAACATTAGCATTAAATTAAAGTACAAGTGCCATCATTTAGCGAGCGAAGTGAATACTTTGAATTTGATATAAAATGTCGCTAATTCTTTAAGTTACCTGACCAACGAGAACCCTGAATACATGAAATATACTATCATCTATACAAACTTACGAAAAACAGAGTAAATGAACTAAAGCGTTTAATTATTTACTACTTACAATTTTTTGAACCATCTTTTCAATTTCTGCCTTCGCTTCATCTACTTGATTAGGATCACCAATAATTGTCACAGTCCACATATTCTGGTTATTTGGAATATTGATCGAACAATGATAGTCTTGCTGCAACTTCGCAATGTTACTACCAGCTTTCCCCACAATATGCTTGTGATATTTAGGATCTATTTGCAACTCTCGTTTAGCCATACTGGCTTCAAGCTCAGCCACTTTAGTCTTTAACAAATCCACAATATATTCAACATCCTCAGAGGGGCCTTCAACTTCAATGGTATCATTGTCTGTCAACATATCCACTCGCACCTAAAATTCAACTCTTAATCAATAATAAATCATAATTACTACAAAGTCTAAATTCAACTTTCAGATAAATCATTCACCTTATCCCTCCCTTCCAAAATCTTTTGAAGACCAGCTCCTTGTTTACCGATGATGAAACGATGAAGCCAGCCTACCGCGGGTACTGTATCTAAAATGCAACTACCAGCTTTTTCATAGACCTAAAATAGTTAACAGACACAGACATGTTAATATCAATAACAGTTCGTAAAATTAATTAATACTTTTCTAGATTCTTCAAATATTTCGGCTAACCTTGGTAAGGGCTGAACCCAGCTGATCAGGATGACCTCTTAATCGAATTTTATTCGAGTCAGAATAACTAGATGGAACTTCAACTGATACGCCTGTCGTTTCTAGAATATCAGATAAGCCAGAGCCACGAACACCAATGACATATCTGTGTTGGCTTTTCTTAACATCAATTTCAACAGATTGACATTTGCGCTCCTGAATGGTTAAAATGACCAAATAAGTAAATATTTTGCATAATTAATAAGAATTATAATACTGATTAGATTTAAACATACTTTCTCTTGATAAGTACGCATAATCCAATCAACTGCCTCTTTTACACCATTCTTCTCTCCACCAACAGTTATTTCATCACGCATAACTGAGGCCGGCGGAATATTTATAGTAGCCTTCGTTCTCTCACGTAAGTCGTTCACATATTTATTATAGCTGAATTGAAATATAACATTGAATATTACAGTAACTCATACGTATTAAAATACATTTTTAAACGTAATACTTAGAAAATACAGTAGATTTAAATTTGTTTAATTGAACTCATCAACTAAGCAGTAAGTCACCATTTACACAGGTGAGTAAAAGCTCGAAGTAATAAATTGAAATGATCAATCAAGTAGTAGAAATATGAGATTACAAATAATACGTACGGTCCAAGAATGAAGGGATGATATATTTTTGGCACATTTATCCTTTCGAAGGCGAGTTTTGATTGTTCATCAACAATCACGGCAATTTCATGCTTGGCCGAATCAATGCCTTCTTTTGTGCCAACAATAGTAATTGCCTCGGACTTGTCATTTGCACGGGGAAGATTTATTTTAGTAGAAGTTGTAAGCTCAATATCTTTCAATTTACAACCACCTTTACCAAGAACGTATTTATGGTATTCTCTAGGAACAAGCATGGTATCAGACGCCTAAAATACAAAATGAATAGCCTATATGAAAACACAACATCAGTATATAATT
>JAYJLU010823898.1:0-10963 GCA_036873645.1 Minona dolichovesicula
TTAATTTGAATAACTTTTAAATACGTTTGTAACGGTTACTTGTCACTTTTGTTGCCATTTGTTCAAATTAATTGTTCTTCATTATATTATTATCATAGCCTAAGTTTTTTATAATATACGAAACGGTTTGGCTAATTCATTCTTTTAAGTTTACGATTTTATTAACATTATCCTGATATATATATAACTTGCCCTACTATACGTACAATAGTATTATAGACTGGTTATAGGCTATAGAATGGTTGATTGAACAATTTAAGAATACTGCTTATATTATGCTAAAATAGACTAATAACTTCTCAACTCAAGTAGACATCTTCTCAAAATCTATCGCGGATATTTGAATTGCATAGGTATTTGAATTCTTTTTGCATATTATTGAAGATCATACTGTAAAAAAACATTTATTTAAACCACCATAATCTTAGTTTTTGAGTGCTCTAAGTTTAGAGGCAAGAATATTTGTTGTTTAGCTTTGTAGAACATTTTAAATGTAAATTTGTTATTTGTTATTCATAGTTTATTATCACAATATCGTTTACCTGATAGCATTCAATGATACAATCAGAGAGATTCTTAACGTTGATAGTGACCTGCTGCCTTTTAAAACAATAGAGTCTGATTCCAATGACCAAGGAATTCATGTTGAACCACATGGTAGAGCTGCACAGTTCCTGTAAGATAAGGAGTATGGTACCGAATAGTATAATCTTATTCATCTTTGCAACTAGACTAAGAAAATATTCTCTTATTTACATATCTTTATATATGAATAGAGTCTATAGAGTCTATTGGATGAAATATTACCCAATTGTAATAAATAAACAAGTATTTTAATAGGTGTTGAATATATTTCAGAACATTTAAGCAAGAAATATTCCATGAACACACAAGAACAAAGATAAACTCTGTATAAAGGAATGATACAATCTCATCAATTTGGGAACAAAGATATTTCAGATATGGTAGAGAGTAAAGTCAATCAATCAAATAATCTGTATTTAAAAAGCCATCTGTCAGACGCAAATGGAAATAAGTGTTACAATGAGAGTGTAAAATGAAGTATAAAAATAAAAAAGTACAATGACAGATTAAAATATACATAGTACTGTTAAAATAATTTATAAAATTATAAAACTTCAATTTCAAAATGTCACAATTTATTAAAAGTTCAATTACACTGTTAGACAGAGTGTATAAAATATGAAAAAGGTTTAATAATAAAATGGCAGATCATTTAACTCATCATCAAATCCTTATAAATATATCTAACTAAATAATTCTTATAATTTATAGAGTTATCATCATATATGTGGCTTAAAAGTCTGTTTCTCAGATTATAACTGTGGGATTGACTTTCTGGAAGATATCTGTGTATCACGTGATAAGGGTTGGATTTAAAATCATTAAAAAGTTTGAAGCCTTGAAGCCCCATCATTTGCATCTTTTCAGAAAGGATTCCAGAAAGTAATGTAAAGAGCATAGAGTACATTTACCTATTCATTTACCTATACATAGGTAAATGAATAGGTAATTTAATATGCAAGGATATTTTACTTTTCATAAAAAGAAAATATTTCAGGCTGGTAAAAGGAAAGTTTTGATTCTCGTAGTAAATTCGACAAAATAGTCAACAAAAGATGGACTTATAATTTTAAGTGCAGACATTGTTGATGTCGTGTATGAAAACAAAAAACACTACACTCTCAGAAGTGAGAGATATGTTGTCGAATTTAATTCAGTATTGTTCCGCCTGGAAACCTGGTGAATCTTATATGGATGACACAATGAAAATTTGGGGGGAAATAAAACCCTAACGGAATTTGAAAATGTGTCGATGGACAGTGTAATTGTCATTCATGGTCAAAAAATTCATAAAATCTAGCAAGTGGGATATAATCATTGATATTATTTACTATATATTTTAATCTGTCGGATAAGATTATTGTGTATTAAATACATTAATACACAATAATATGCAATATCTTCCATAATCTAAAAGAAAAATAGATATACTCCATCAACTGAAAACAGCATCAATGTCGTTAATAAATGCTGTTTTTTAAAAATAGATGAAGCCCCTTAAAACAATTGATAAAGGAAGTGTGTAAAATTACTCATCAAGTGATAATAATCTTAAAACAATTCTTCAAAATACTGACTCCATATAATAATCATTTTAAAATGCATTTTAAAATCAATTTTTGGATTAGTTCTTCGCCGTTTTTTATTTTTGTAGACGGGGTTGGTTGAATTTTATTTTCATGGAAGATTGATTATTATTTGTAAATTTTATCTAAAATCAATTTTTCAATATCCGTATCAAAATTTTACAACTTTGTAAAATAATTATTTAAGATTAGGTTTAAAATATGGAGCATAGAAATATTGTTGGACAATAACATTATATGAATCTTAGTAATGTTGTATTTGTGTGTACAGTACTCTGCAAATTAATTGCAACCTCATTAACAAAGTGCAAATTACGATAATATCATTTCAAAATTTCCAATTACGCTAATTTTAGATTTTGGAAATTCCAAATTAAATTATATTTAAACAAAATTAATGATTAAATTAAATTATCTCATATTAATCTAAAATTTAACTGGGTTGCAATTAATTTGCTCAGTAGATATAACTGTAACCTCAGGCCGCACCCTAGTTATACAATATTTCATCAGTGAATATATTAAGTCAATTCCGGTGCAATTCAAGGATCTGTGTCCTTCTCTGTCCTGATATCAGGTCTGAAAACCCTTCTATGCAGATAATGGAAATTGTGAAGTATGCAGACAATGTACCTTTATATTATTTTTCCATCACCAAGTATGGAAGTATAGTTCACGATAAGATACTATAAAAAGATAAGAATAAGCTTTATTAAAACAAATCTAAAAGAATTCAGAATTGCGGTGGGTGAGCAAAGATGTACAATAACATGATAACATTTTACATACAAATAACTAAAGCAAAATACACATACATAACTGCGGGAGAGTAATTAAAAAGCATTCGAACAATGAAGTTCATTTTGTTTTGGGCGTTAAGCGTCTTGAGGACTGTTTCTGAGTCGGTAATGTTGGCCGGCTTCTGGAGGTAGATGTTGATTTAGGATGTGCTCGCCTGAGATCGTCCTCCGATTGTCATCCATCCTTCGAACTATTTTTTGAAAGTCGGTATCCGGATCGCATTGCGAGAATTTTGTAGATCTCCTATGCCTCCAGTCTTTGAAATATGAAAACAAAACATTGAAATATCTTAAACTTAGTATATGTAGTAAACCAAAAACATTGTCTTCAAGAAACCAAGAAGTAACGATAAGATAACTGAAGTTGATGATATCCTCGCATTATTAATATAAATTTATTTGGATTGGGTTGGTTGATGATACTATTTCAAATCAGCAAAATGAGTTTTGTCTAAATTCTTAAGAATAAAAAGACTTCGCCAAGTTGAAATGAATGGGATCTTTAATGAACTAATATAATCCAAACTCAACAGATGCCCCACACGCATGGTGGAGATACTCAAACGCTCCAGATAAACAGCAAATAGAATCCTTACAAAAAGTTACAAACGATTGATTATTTGCATTCTTATCCGTTCGTATAATTTGAGGTATATCTGTTTCATATTTTAATCATATTTTTAATACTTTCGTTTAATCAATTTTATGGTCATTTTCTTTACATCAACTTATGTTTCCAATTTCTATAATTTTTATTGCCATTTGAACATATTATGAACATTTGAACTTTTGAACTTTTTAGACACCTATCTGAAATCCTTGTTTGTCAAATCATTTGTCAAATGTTTAATTTAAAGATTTTATTATTATTTTATAAATATAAATAGTATCATTTGTCACTCTATTTAAACAAAAGACGAGGATTTGAACTTAATTTTTTTACATTTTAAGTCTTTAACAAAATATGTGCTAATGTTTAATATAGCTTGGAATATTATTTTTAATAAAAACAAAATGTTTTATGAAATCAATAATAATTTATAAAGAAAAATATTCTCTTGACAGTTATGGCATGCATAAAGGTACAAAGGTTTTCTTAAGCTGTCAGTACCTATTATATTTTGTTTTTCGGTAAGAGTTTGAGATAATATATCACCTACCTATTGGGAGCCATCGTAAATGTTGTTCCACAAATATTTTATAAAGTTTAAGGTTTCTCTCAACTACAAAGAATTATGTGCAAATGATGGTACTCCTTCTTAAAAGTCCTATTATAGTAATACTCTTTCTCTTGGAATTCGCTTGTTCTCAATCATGGTTCAGAAATTACGATCTACTTGACGGTGTGAATTTATTTTGTTATAAATTCAAAGAAACAATACAATCAACTAAAAACTTTGTTGATTGTCTCCTTTATTGCTCTAAGGTGAGATTTTGGATGCATTCTTTTGATTCAATATTATGTAGTATCATAAATATTACAGGGACTGACTAAATTATTACTATCATATATATATCATATTTATTATTATACTTTAAGTAAGACCCTGAAATATCACAAACAAAAATAATAGGATTAATTTATTTTATTAAATATTATTAATATTAGGTATCTACTTCTTTACTAAACACTTTAGTATGCATTTATGTAGCTTTGATACAGAATTAAACATTCTATTCACCACATTGCAGTTTTCATGAAAATATGATTGAACTCGCTTTCTCTTAAAATCTTAAAATAGTTTCAATCCGAAAAGATATAAGACAATAATCCTTGTTACTAAATAGAACTCCAAAGATTTTCCAACGAATGTAATTAGCCTTGGAATCCTCGAGAATAACAATTTACTTCAATTTAAGAAGGCTCCCAATATTCGTTTGATACTATGTATATATATAGATGCCACTATGTCGAATATCGATGTAACAGGATAATATACGCAATGTGCAATTACTCCTGCTGAGCCTGCACTTGTGTATACCAGCATTATCAGGTCGTCCCCCATAAAATATGGTTACAACTTTTTGTTTCCTTAAAATCTTTGCCAAACTCTCAACTCAAAAAGATGTCATCAACTCATCCATGACTATGTACAATCATCATTGTACGTGTAATTCATTTAAAGATTTGAAAAAAGAGACACTGATGATACTCTTCGAGAGTGCTGAACGATTGGATAACACTCTTCTTTTGCAAATTTATTTCGCGCAAAATATCAAAACCAAATAGATGTATAATGGATAACTACATATAGAGTGGTGATCTAATTCATATTGAAGAGGCAATTAGAAACATGGCGTCTGGCGTCAGGCAAACGAACTCAATCGAGCAATTCATTCGTGATTAGATGTCAGCCATTAATTCTCAACGAATCACAGTTCAGTATTGGACGATTTGCATGCATATTTAGAGCCTCAAATGTTTCCTTAAATGAAATCAGATGGCCACACTATATAATATATTAGTATTACATCTCTATGGTCAGAACTAACAATTAACGTACATACATAATTGTATTTTCGTATTGTGACACAGAAAACAATCTGTATTTCACATTTTACCAAAGTAATAATATATGGTTTGACACTATATACCATAGAGTAATAACACAGAGAGTATTCACTCTCCAATATACAGAAACGCATACAAATGACTTTGTGCCAACAGCGAGCACAATTTCCTATCTCCGCCATTATAAAACTACCATATACAAATTGATCTCATTCCTAATAAACGCCTTCTCTGATTTTAATAATTCTTTCATTGAAGAAAAATACAGAAAAAAATTTTTCTAAATATTTAAGAATTGTTAAAATCACAGAAACAATTCAGGAGTGACGTCAATTTGTAATTGGTGGTTTTATAATGGCGGAGATAGCAAATTGTGCTCGCTGTTGGCACAAAGCCATCGATATGCGTTTTTATATTTTCAAGAGTGAATACTCTCTGTATTATTACTCTATGCTATAGTCCCTTGTCTAACATATATAATAAACAATTGCTTACATGTATACATATAATTGTCATCATTATATGTTGAATGATGAATGATTTCTTACACTAGTTTCTAATTCATATGCATTCCTGGTAGGATGTCAAGTGTACTGGAATTACATATTCCGAGTGCAATTCATGTCCTTCATTCTGTTTAACTTATGAAGCTGATGCAAGCAGATATCGAAATCCTTATTGTTATTGGACATCATCAAAACCTTTAAAGGAGAAGACAAATATATGGATCAAGGTATAATAATATGATATAAAGTGAGAATTAAAATATAACCTATTTTTGTCTTTTGATTGTTTACTGATAAATTTAGTTCGTTTTAATTAAATATTTAATGAACTTAATGAATTTAACCCTACAGTTAGTAGTATGGTGATATTTCTGTAAGCTTTAAAAGAAATAGTAATCTATGTCTGATTCAGCATCCAGTTGAATCAGCACGCAGTATACGAAAGCTTTTAAAGAGCTATTCAAAGCTTGTACTCTCGGGAATAAAATGTTGAATAGTGCTGTATACTTAGATGTTATATTACCATTATATTAAACTATTTTATCTGTTAAAGGTGATTGTTTTCGATTTGAGTAGGTCATTGGCCATTCTTCGAAAGTTTTGCAGTGTCTTTATTGTAGTAGACCAAACCATTACCATTTGTTTACAAGCATATCATATATTTCCTCCTTCAATCATGAGTCAAGGTGTCTGGTGGTCGAGTAATTCTTCTTATTTTTATTTTAGTCATTGGCACCACAGTACGAATATTTTAGAGGTGAGCAAGTCAGTAGATAATTTATTAGGGACAAATGGCATTTTAATATGAAATATCAGTACATAATATGTACAATGTATTTAAATAAATATCAGAATTTTTTTATTTTTCAAAAATCAAGGGGTATCATCAAATTTCACACTTCTTTTCGCACAATAATTTTAAACAGAAAAGAAAAAATTCTCTTTTCTTCGGTATTCTTTAAAATTTAAAATAGCTGTAACGTTTTATTTGTTTATAAAAAAAATTTTGTGAAAAGTCATCTGTTTGTCATATTGATTTAACTCAGGGGGGCCGAATCAGCCCCCCTCCGGTACCTGGCTGCGTTAAATATCCCGGTATGGACGGGGTTAATTTTGTATTACCTACTCTTTTACATTAATATAAAGTCATTTGTTATTATATTAATATTACCTACTATAATTTCTGTAATGGAACTTCTTCCGAACTATATCTATTATTTTGTGGCTTCTTAATCACATAGTAACATCACATTACTGTACTAAACATTGACAAAATAAATTTAGATTGTCCACAATGGTACTCTCGAAAACAAAACTCAGAACCGCTGAATTTTGTGCCCATGATTGCAGGAAACTCAGTCAGTTCGGTGATTTGCGATAGAAATGACATGATCATTTACAGACGAGAACGATCAACTGATGGCCTGCCTTTTAGTGAGATTTCATTACTTTGTTTGATAAATATTTAAATATATTATATAATAATAATAATTAATTTAGGAGTATTACAAATTGACCGGGGAATCACAGGCAGTTTTGTTTAACTGATCTGGGCGGCCACCTCAAAAAATATAATTAAATAAAACATAAAACACAGTTAGATAAGATAGAGTTACACAAATTTAGAAAAGTTAAAAGATGTTAACATAATGAATAATAAATATTTTTAGTGAGATTAGTAAATCAGTTTAATTATTTGTACATTGATTATACATGTGTGCGAATAATAAAGATTGTTATAATGAAAGTAAACACTTTATTTGTGACAACAAATATAAATCGGCAATCTCATTAGTGAAAATCATTTCTCCGTTATTTCCTCCTCAAGGTTCAATTCTTGGCCCTCTACTATGGTGTATTTATTGCAGCGATCTATCAAAAGAGACAGAAAATATAAGAATTATCAAATATGCCGATGATACTACTTTTCATTTTTATCAGGAAAACAGATAGAAGCCCGGCCGAATGACAAAATCAAGAGAATCTTTGATTTCACAAATGACTCACTGGTGTCAAGGAAATATCATGACTCTCAACAACGAAAAAACTAAAATTCTGAATATCTCTGCTGTGTCTGATACATGGACGACCCCGCACTCAGTTAAAATATCCCATCTTAACTTCGTCATTGAACTGAAACTCCTTGGAATAACCTTGGATAAAAAATTGAGTTGGAAGAAACATATTCAGAACATCACCAAAGTGTGTATGTACTCAGAGACTTGCTGCCTTAAGAATGCTAAATGGAACTCTCCTAAAGAATGAACTAAAGGATGTATACAAAGCAACATTCTCTCGTATGCCAGAACATCGTCTCAAAATCAAGATTACCAAATATTTTCGCAGAGGTCATCGTACCACTGACATAGATACTCAGAAATAACCTGTCCTTCTCTCATTTCAAGAAAATTGAGCAGAATCCTAATCATATCTTAAATGACTACTTACCCTGTTTTACACTTGTAGTAACTCTTTTATGACAAGCTATATTTGGTCTACATATATTCGGTCTAGTAATTCAATCATTTTAATAGACTATCATAATCTGTTTTCACTCATCTTTATTTTATTTTTTATCTAGTATATATGACTTCTTGTCTTTAATTTGTATTATCTTATGTATTTTATTTACTTGAATATCTCTCAATAAAAAATTTTATTAACTTACATACATCAGAGTCTGCAACACTAACATAAATCATTTTGATAGGTATGTATAATAAGTACCTATCTCTTCTGGAGATCTTTACTTATAGAACTTATTTCTTAATACAAACTAATACTCTCTCTCTCTCTCTTTCTCTATTTAACTCTCTTTGGAATTATCAAATTACGGCATGTTTATAACGGTGTAACGGTAACAAAATGAATTGTTGATTAACTTTTCTATTTTAGTATATTATGAAATTGGTTATTCAACGGAAGACGAAAAGAACTATATTTTTGGTGAGTTGTCAAATAATTTTCGATTTAGTAAAAGTTACCCACAAATGTACTTTTCGTTTGTAACTTGATCGTGCAGTTTCTTTCTTATTTTTCCCCCAGTGAATGTTTACTAAAATAATTCCATTTGAAGTTGATTAAAAAAATTGGTAACAAGATTGAATCAAAAGACACGCCCTATTTTTTAAAATACAGTAGTGGCCATTGAAAAGCAGTCATTGATATAAAATTTGACTGATACCTTTGCTTTTTTTACTATTTGACTAAACTAAAAGTAGTGAATTACTGTGACTACACCTGGAATTTGACCTAGTATATACGATCTCCAGCGAACGCTCTACCCTTCTCTTACAAGGCGGACGCTATAACCACTGAGGGCTTATTTCCACATAATAATAATAATAAGCATTATTTTTTAAGAATGGAAATCGTAAAGTTGATAATACATAGATAATAATAAATAACATTAGAGAGAGAATAAGCACGTAAAATATAGAACAAACACAATGCAAATCTAAATTATCCGAGATTGTAAAGAATAGCGATACAGGGGAAAAAGTGTTTAGTCTCCGTTGAGTGTAGGCTATCTGCAGTCGTCTGCCGTGCGGGAGAAATTGAGGACATCTGCCATGGAGAAAGTGCTCAAGATTATTTAGAGCCTTTTTGAAAAGGTTGAGAGAAAGTTTTATGCGACGCGATGTCTAGATTGACTCTCATTTACATTAGACAAATGGTATCAAACCAGAGTTTGGGGATTAATTTGCGTGTCACCCAAATTAAACAGACACATGGATCAGGGATTTTAAATTGAGCCAAAAGTGTTTATTTACACCAAATACGCGGAAACAGCAGGTTGTCTTGACAACAAATATGGACACTGGTCCTCAGATGATAAGTTCATGTTCTCAGATGAGTCTATCATTGGCCGGCAAAAGATTTGATCCTTATTACAACCCAGCTACAGTACAGTACCTATCCTCCAAAATTACAAGGGAATTACACTTCCCTTTTGGCTTTCGCTTTTCTTGCTTATAAATAAAATAGTCTGTTTATTTTCTAATAATAATTATATAAATCTGTTCAATGAATTTTATTACACAAGAGAAAACAAGTGTACTAAATTCTTTCCCATAATATTTTATATAATTAAAAAGTGCTCTTTTCAATTTCCAATTTGGTTAAAGAATTATTAAAATCAGACATTTCGTTGTTGTCATAATTTGAACTTTGCCAATTAACAAGGAGTTAAATAGGATTCAATTTGCTTTTTCCACTGTTTATGTAGCTGTTGGCATAGTTTAAGAAATCTGCCTTTCTAAGAAGGTATTCATTTTTATGAACTGGTCCAAATTGGATCTGGTATTTTCTTTCTCGTAATTTTTACAATATTTTTCATTTTACATTCACAGGTATAAATAAAATTATCAACATCACAAATTCTCGGGGACCGTTCACTCTGCAGATTCGATTCTTCAATTCAAGCAATCAGCAGTTGACAGTTAGCTATCACAATTATATTCAAAAAATACATAGCTTCTCCTACACTGCCTACGATGGATTGATCCCCGATGTCTGTAAGAATGACAACAGTGGCACTCCCTTCTATCCCTCCAATCGTGAAGGAAAGGTTAAAAAAATGCGGGACCTCGCAGCGACTAATTGGTGTGATGGTACCGTCAATTCAAACTGTGTCTATTGGAGTTCATTACCCTGGCCTGCGAAGTCTTTTGAGAAGTTTGAAGCCAGACTACTAAAAGTGTGATATGTTATTCGAGCAATAGAAAGTGTGAAATGAGAAATGTTACATAATAACTTATTGCCTTTATGACATCATGCTTTGATAAAGATAACTCTTGTTACTTTTTTGATCTTCAAAATTTGGTTTATGATTCATTTCTTAATCATTATAATCAAAATAAATTTTATTATTATTCTATTACACAAATTGATTCATTTCTTAATCCTTTCATAACTGTAGATTCATTTCTTAATCCTTTCATAACTGTAGTTTCATTTCTTAATCCTTTCATA
>JAYJLU010824120.1:0-10962 GCA_036873645.1 Minona dolichovesicula
TCATATGCAATGTTTGTAAGTGTAACAATGCCATGACATTCATGAACAGTATTAGAATAATCTGAATATGGATAAGACATGGAATAAAAATAGATATCTTTATTTTCTTCACATCTTGGTATAAAACCGGTGATATGAAAATCATAAAACCTTATAGTTAAGTAAGCCATTTTCCAATTTGCAAGCATAGCTTTTTTGGATAAAGTTATGCGAATATACAGATCGAAGATCTAATTAAAAAATGAGTAATACATACATTAATATACCTAATTTCATAAAACATACATGTAATGTTAGTGTTAAGGTTACACACTCCCATGACGTGTGTTTGCATTACTTAACTTATCCCTAAATTCTAATTTCTATGACTCTAATAGATCTGATGGATAAATTCTTAATTTTGTTTTAATGCAATATACGTTGTGCGCTAATAATTATTCCCTAAACAAGTTAAGAGTTTCTGATTTAAAGTTCGTAGATTAAAGTGAATTATCTTCGAGAGTAAACATAGGAACATAGTAAATATTGATATCATTTAAATAATCATTGATTTTTACGTATGACTCTTAGCATTTTCAGGTTACACAGTGTTTTACTACAACACAATGTATTTTTATAAAGAAAACTATTTGACAGTTATTTGTTTTCAAATAGTGTTTTTATCGAAGTAACTAAATATATATATATAGTTTCTTTGATAAAAACACTCCAAGCTCGCTCCAAAGGATTTTATGTTTGGGGACTAACACAGTATTACATCCTTCACACAAGATAGACATTGCGCTCTTCCAGTATCGAATTGAACTGTCTTCGGGGGTACATGCTGTCGTGTTGATCTTTGATACAGAGCTAAATGAAATAAAAATGAAAAGCCAATTGTGCATGACAATTATTTATTTAATCAATACGCAAATGCGCGATGCCAATTGACTTTTGAAAGTGAAGGAGTTATTAATAATATCACCAATATTTATGGTTGATATTTATTAATAAGAAGATTTATCAGTTAACCAAATATTTCACATATGATAAAATAAGTTCTTGATACATTCTCTCTAATATTAAACTTATAAAATATAAAGAATTAGATAATTTGTTTAATCATTTTAGAGATTTACTGTAAAGTGATTGTTAAAATTAGGTAACTTGTTAAAATTGATGAGCAAAATACTTTCGCATCTTCGCTGATTTCTGAAATAGATCTGAAAACTGAGATGGATTAAATAAAGTCAATGTATGTGTAAATATGAAAGGAAGAATACTGGCGTACGATAATTACCCGATTACCTAAACCCCTACTTAATCGATTTATATTAATGCTCAACTCGTCCGGGGAAGTATTTTGCTCGCGTGCCAATGGTGCTCTTAACGGATAGTCTCCATGACCCGTAGATTCAGTTAGGTGTTTCTAGTGAGAGCGGGAAATACTTGATCATCTGGATGAGTTTGCATGTCAAATTGGACATCTAGCTAAAGTGGTCTTAACCATTGATTTTAACTTAATTATATAGTTATTCATATAGTTACACAGTTTATATATATTGTTTCGGTAATTACATAATCCATAATTTAATAATTCTTCAAATAAAAAGTTTCAGTTTTTTATTCATTGTAATTGTTTATATTAATTAAATTAATTTCATTGCAGAATTTATCTCTGATTTACAATCCTTACAGTCTTCTTTGAGGTTCAGGTATGCAGGTGGCCTCAAAGTCCAGAATTAAAAAGTATTCAAATCTTTGTTCAGTAAAATTAGGTTGTCTCCCTTCAGTTTGGATTTGCGGGGTAAAGTTGTGAAATTGCATTCCGTGTCATCTGTTTCTATAGACATCAAACATTAAATTTAAAATCAAACGAAGTAAATGGTTGATTTAATGGTAAACACACTGTAATAAGATTTCTTCAATCATCTCTATTATACAATTTAAAAAGAAGATTTATCAGTTAACCAATATATTTCACATATGATAAAATAAGTTCTTGATACACACGCTCTAATATTAAACTTGTGATTAATAACAACAGAAATCAACACATTTTACCTTGATCTCTTCTAAATTAAATACTTTCATAATGTCTTCGAGAGCAGTTGAATATACAACTTGGTTACATTCATGCAGAACCATATTCCCTGTAATAAATCTCAACATGTGCTTATCTTTGAAACTAAGTTCAGGCAGGTTGATTTGATTTGACAGGTTCAGACATTTGATTCAGGCAGGTCGGTGACAGAGTATTGTTTATTGAATAAATTAAGAAACTGGCTATCATAGTTCTAAGCAAAGAGCATGACGTTTTGCAGTGGATAAATGGTCTCCACAATAAGAATAGTTACAAAGGTATCACACAACTGCCTGAATGGGTATCACTTGCATTAAATTCTGAATTCAAAATGGTATCGCAACGAATATCAAAATCTACCTTCTGTTTAAATATTCCCACCGCATAACTCTTTCTTAAAATGTCAAAATAAGATCCTCCTCAATACTCAAAAGATTCGTTTTCAGTACACCTTCCTGATTCATCACTTCCACTACCCTTTGCAGTTTTAAAATAACCGATTCCTTTCCCAAAACTAATGGTTCGCCTTCTGGACCCAGTTGGATTTCGCCTTTCATTATTGGAAATCTTAGATTTTTATGAATGAATTCGCATACTTCGGTTGTAATTCCACAGTTACCAGTTACCAAGGACATGACTGTCAAGGACACTCGAGAAAGAAATGAATA
This sequence comes from Minona dolichovesicula, assembly GCA_036873645.1. Taxonomy (NCBI): domain Eukaryota; kingdom Metazoa; phylum Platyhelminthes; order Proseriata; family Monocelididae; genus Minona; species Minona dolichovesicula. The sequence goes on from JAYJLU010824120.1 coordinate 2,731, forward strand.
CTTGTTGCAATTATAGATAAATGTTGTTTCTATACATGAACAAACTTTCAACTCTATATCTGTGTAATATAAGATTTTTGAAGGATTGAAAGGTTTTGTTTAGTTAAAAGAATTGGTGCCTTAAATTTTTATGAACCTCAATTATTTGAAAAAATAAAAAAATTCAAAATCAGGATTCAAGTTTCAATCATAAAAATAAATCAGTTATTTTACTTCATCAGAATGATTGAATTACTTTCTTTTGAAAGTGTTTTCTATATATTCATGAATAAACAAGTCAATTTCATCTCATAAATAAATAACTAAAACCAATATTGTTCCTGGATGTCTCTTTAGATTTTGTGAAACTGACATACCATGTCCTGAAGCTTGTGAGTTACAAATGAACTAAAGATAATAGGGTTAATAAAAGGTAGAAATAGTCTAACAGGAATTGACTTGATCAGAACTAGATCAGAGCATAGAATAATAGATAAAATAAAATATCTATTTCTATAATAATTCACTACGAATTCTTTCATTTAAATACGAAAATCGCAAGGAAAACTATGGAGTTAGGAGACGTGGAGACGCTCTCTGGGAAGTTGCCTAAACAACTGCCTATATACGAGGAGTTTCTTGTAGAGATAGCTCTTCAACAAGAGATTCCACTTTTTTGCAATGTTTGTGACACTGAATGGCATATTTCCATAACTTCTCGATGATTATCAGATATAATAAACTCATCTTCTCATCTGAGATTCTTCTCACAGACAGATCTTATACGAATGTAAATTCAACTCAGAATGAAAGATTGATAGGTAATTAGTTTATGGATACTTATACATGGAAGATTGATACACATTGCAATTGAATTTAAAACACTTTGTACTAGCTCTTGTTCTTGTTTAGAAACCATGAGGTATTCTTGGTTGCGCAATATATCCTTAGAAATTGCCACTCTGTTTCCACTCTTCGATTAGGCCATTTTGCGTCTGTTCATCAATTGTTCATTTTGTTGCCAATTTTCTTCCATGTCTAGAGATATAAAGATTTTTGGGCGGTTCCTTGTTTGTCGTGACTTTTTAACTAATAGCTTTCGGCAAGTGTTCTCTTCACGATATCTAGACAGAAAATTGTTTCTATTTGATCACAGACAATTAAGGTGTGTTTCAAATGAGTATCAGAAGTCAATTAACACTTCAGAAAGATAAATTCTGAATGGGGTATTACCAACTCCTTGATTTAAACAGAAATGCGTCATTTTAAATGAAACTCTTTATAATCATTGCAAGAAATGACGAGTCTGTATAACTCTTAGAGATAGAGAAATCACTGCTAGTTTAGTTGTGATGTTATTTATTCGTTTATTTGAAATCTTGAATTGTGAGATACTTCTTCTCTACTCTTAGCGGTAGTTTTAAATTCTTAAGGATTTTGCCTTTAAAACAAAATATACGAGCTAGTCGTGCTGATTTTACGTATTGCGAATGTCATAGAGAACAATGCGCCGGTAGCTAAGGCTATATTCCTTTTAGTTAGTCTAGAGTTACGAGATTAGTATTTAATAATTAAATGCTAATATATAGATTAATATCTAGTAATCAAATTCTATAATTCTTATAGTTTTAAAGAAGAAATAGACAAATAAGGATAAGACAGACTCTCAATCAAATTCAATCACCAATATATTAGATACACAGAGTTAAGACACACAGAATTAAACACACAGAGTTACAAAATAAGCAATAGTAATTGAAGTATATCTAATTTTATTATTGCATAAGTTCTTTAAACTATCTCAACTCAAAAAGTAACAATGACACCAACCTTTCGGTTAACTCGTTTTGTCTTTTGGTGATCTGTCTAAGATAGATGGGAGGTATAAAGCTATTTCATATGATGGTATAAATCTAGGTGTATAGAGGTGGTATAATCTGAACGAGATCACCTCTACTTAAAATACTAAAACCCTACACAACACACATTTAGAATATGACAATGACCAAGGATAGAAATTAAACAAAATTAAATTTAAAATGTTTGATGAATGAACTGAGGCAGCAGCTAATTTTCTTGACTGAGCATTGTGTCCTCGGATTGTGTTGACATTTTGAAGCTTAAAAGGAAATGAAATGAAAATTTTAGGTAAACAAATTCTGCCAAAACTAACAAGAGGAAAGTGAACAACAGTACTGAATGACATACTTTCTTTATGAAAGACTTAAATTGATAATACTCTAATTTTCTCTTTATTTCAGATTGTAAAATCGTTTCGTCAATAATTCTCTTGTTTCTAAAATAATTGCTGAGAAATAAAAATGGGTTAAAATTTAGTTAAACTGATAATAGAGTAGATTTATTGAATGGAAACCTCTTGAAAACGTGATGATTAAAATAAAATTATTATTAAAATTGAGAATGTTAATAACTTCTTGCGATTTCTCTTTTGATTCGAAATAGTATCTAAAACATTGTTAAAGAAAGATTTTATTAAAATATAGCATATGAATTATTTCATGATTGAAAAATATCAATGTTAAAATAGATGAATAGCTAAATTTATAAATGACAAAATATTCTTGAGAAAGATTTAAGATTAGGAATAGTTCTCATTCAATGCTTAACCTTACGCGAATAATTTTAGATTACTGGATCCTAAGATATGTATATTTTATAAGAAAAGAATTTAAAGATAAATTGCCTAAACCAATAAGATAAGAACGATAGAAATGTGAAGACTTCTCGAACTCATCAAAGCTCTAAATTGAAAATTTTACCGATCAAAGATTTTTATCCCACGATGATATATCTACTATCCACCGAAGTAGGTATTGTCCTGAGAGTTAAGAGCTAGAAGTTTTACTTTGAAACATACAGAATTATATAGCCAAGATAAGATTTCGACGAAGGTAAGAATTTTATTCAAGTTTAAATGACAATAACAAATCAAAACATTCATTTAAATCAGAGAATAAATATATAATTTCAAGAAGAATTCTACAAAAATCATCAGTTCATACTTTTAAAAAGAATATTTTGGCCTTTTAATGTAATATAAGGGCTATGTTTAATCGGTAAAGCGGCATGTATAAATTTAAAATAAATCTCTAGCAAAGCAAATTTATTCGACTAAATCGGGATAAGGTTTTAAAAATTAAAGCGGAATCTATACAAACTAATTCGTACCGTGCTGACAACGCGAATAACGTGAGAATAGCCGGAGTACTCAGAATTTTAAATAATAAGACTTTACAGATAACAAAAATAGAACTGATGATTGCAGAGTTATAATTGAATTTATTTTAAAGATACACGGTTACCTGTTATAATGGAACTTGTTCAAAGGCTTGTCCGTGTTTAATAAAATATAATGAGGTATATGTGTCAGGTAGGATATTAAGTTTTCGGTATAGTTTTTTGATCGGGATCACGGTTACATTTTTATACTGATCCCAGGTCTAATTAAATAAATGATTAAATATTTATACATACATAATTTCATACAGAATGCATGGAGTCATTCATGATATAATCAAAATATGTTAGTGGATATAAGCATATATGAACATAATTAACAGAGCCAGACGCTCACAGATCAAAATATTTAACACTGTGTAATAGAGGATAAACATAAGCAATTTGCAATTAAACAATTATATGCAATTTGAATATAACGATCAAAGCTATGCAGCGGAGAACAATTTGCAAGTGTGTGATCTCAGTTCATGGATGAAGTTATACGAATATACATATGATAAAGTTTTAGAATAAAATTTCAAATAAGTTACAAAGTATTTTGAATAGTGAACATGCACGATTGGGAATACGCAATTCTTCTGGGGATTATACGAGGATTATGCCTTAAAATAGAACTAACAATGAATTAGTAAGGTATATAATAAGTAGATAAATGAATATATGGTTCTCTCCTTTTTTCAGGTTCGAGACCTATGAGAAGAATGCCAACAACACAACACAATAGTTCTATAATCTCTAATACTCTTTCTTTAATGCACAAATAAATTAATGTGTCAAATCTAATCACACTTCTTTAATACAATCTGAGAATAAATTGTTTCTGAACAAATGATTCTATCAAAGAATAACAAAATCCGCTCACTCGGATAATTTCTAAAATAAAAACTAAACATTTTGTTAGACAGTTATAAAATATTAAAAGCAATTTTCTGCATAATTTCATAACTTACGAATGTTTCTAAAATATACTTTTGAAAATGAAATGAATTAGTATCAACTTCGCATATAAATAAATATGTTTAATTTCGTTTCGAAGTTATACTCTTAATGCTATTTTACGATATCAAGAAAAAGGTCTTAAAAGAAAATTCCTTAAGCCAATAGATAAGAGCTTCGAAATAAGAGATCGGTATCAAAGACCTATACGGATTTGTCAAAGAACATCAAAGAACATCCCACGAAGTATGATGTTGTGTAGTTTAATTTAAAAGTTTATGATGAAGGAAGCGATAATTCAAGATTCTAATTTCTAATAAGAGAAGATACAACGAAGTTTTAAGAATTTTAAAGGCTAATGACCATACTTATATCGAAGCGATTTGAAGTCTCCCTGCCTCGATGACTGTTCTCATTTCTTAAATTATCCTTATTCTCTATTTTCCTACGTTCTAATTTCTATGTCTACTCTGACTATCTTTGTTAATAGGTCTTATTTATAAATTTGTTTAAATAAAATATTGCAATTAAGCGCGCTAATAATTTATTCCCTATGTGAGGTTTTTGTTTCATTAAGGTGAAGCGGTAGTTTTGAATTTTAGGGATTTAGCCTTTTTTGAACAAATATTACGAGCTAGTCGTGCTAATTATACGTAATAATGCGAATGTCAATGGGATATCAGTGCCGATAGCTATAAGGCTAATCCTTTTAATTTGTCTGGAAAGTTAACGATGATTAGTATTTATTCGATTGATATCTTGTTAATAAACTCTATTTTTTTAAAGAAAGAATAGATAAACAAAGGATAAGACAAATTGCAGTCACCAATATATTATATAAGTTTCAACAAATTCAATAAATGAATGATAAACAGTTTCCAAATATAAATAACAATACTTTAAGTATGTTCTGAGTGCAAATTCAATACAGATATTATTTAAACAAGGATAAAGAATGATTTTACCTCTGGTTCTTGTATTCAGACAGTTAAGATTTTTTCTTTAATCTCGGTAAAAGAATACGACTGAGAGAGTAATTAATCTCTCTTTTTAAAACAGAGGTATATCTTTTAGCTGGATTATATAATTGATGAATTTGGTTGAGTAAAACTAGCTGTTTTTGTTGGTGTGTTGGTGTTCTGTCTCAGATCACTTCTACTTAAATACAAACAACTACAAAAGCAAACCAATACAAATAATTAATCATGTCAGTTATATAAAGGTCATTGAAGTCTGGACCACATAAATTATTTACAGTATCTAAGTTAAAACGGATATTTCTTAAATTTATAAATAAAATTCGTTGAAAGAGAAGTTAAAAGATTAAGATGTAATTAATCCTCATTCGTCTTACGTAAATAATTTTAGCTTACTGGATTTTATTTCTTAGTTATGTAATTTCCTAAACCAATAAGATAAGAGCGACAGAAAATATTAGACTTCTCAACGCATCAAAGCTCTAATTTAGAAATTTATACCTGACTTGAAGCGATCAAAGATTTTTATCCCTCGATGATATTTCTACTATCCAACGAAGTATTGTCCTAAGTGTTAAGAGCTAGAAGTTTTACTTTGAAACATACAGAATTCTATAGCCAAGATAAGATTTCGACGAAGGAATAAGAATTTTTAAAGCTTAAATGACCATAACGAAACAATTAGAAGCTTCTCAGCGAAGTATTTTCATTTAAAAATAAAATAAAATGAATTTTACCCTTAATTGATTTTAATTACGGTGTATATTATCTGAATGAGAACCAATGAAACAAAGAATTTATTTATAACGAGATTGAATTTAATATTTTTAATTAGTTTATCCCGCCGCATTAATTTTACTATAAGTTACATTAAATTTAAACTATCCTAAAATATCCCTTACAATTTGGGGGGTCTTTTTGGACCTTTTTGGGCCCCTTAACTACGGTGTATTTTATAAGAATGAGAACCAGTATCGCAAAGGATTTATTAATATAATATATTAATAAATATTTGTAATTTGTTTATCCGCATTAATTTTAATTGATTTCATAAAATTCAAACTATCAGAAAATATTACCTTTGTGAGGTATCTTTCTACTACTCTTAGCGGTAGATTTGAATTCTTAAGGAAAACATTTGCCTTTTAAACAAATGATACGATGAGCTAACACGCCAATTTTACGTACTGCTAATGTCGCGGGGACAAATGCCGGTGGCTAAGGCTAATCCTTTTAATCCGAAAGTAATATTTAAAATATTTAAATGTTAGTCCTGATAGTTATTTGTGAAAAACAGAGAAGAGAAAATAGAGACAGGCTTTCAATTACAAATACCCAAATATACTACAAGTTTTTAACAAATTTTCAATTAATGAAAAACAATTACCAAATAACAATACTATAAGTATACTCTGAGTGTTAATATATTTATTATTTAAATGAAGACAAAAGAATGGCTTTACCTCTGATTCAGACAGATTGACCGAGTTTCTTTTGGTTCAAAATACTATGATCAGATCACGATAATTATTTTTTGGTTACGTACACTTGGGTTACACTTGGTGAACTGACTATAAGGTCACCTCTATTTAAATACTAAAACTACTCTGCGTCAAACACTTAGAGCATGGCATATAATAATATACATACAATATGCAGAATAAACACAAAAGTCAACGTGGACTTTTGGTGACTTGAGCAAGAATACTAAAAGCCTTTTAAGGCAAAATTAAACCAAAAAATGAAATTCTAGGTCTTCATATCAAGCTAATTACGACATGCTTACACACTTACAAATCTCACAATCAGCTCTATTTAACCAGCCTCTTAAAGAACAGAAACACAATTTTGACAAGTGAAGATGACAGAAAGCGAACTAAAGAACAGAAAAAAGCCCCTTATAATGGAAAAAGCGCTAACAACCTGGTACAAATATTATGAAAATGTCAATCTGAGTGGTCCTTTAGTGATGGAGATTGACAGCAAAACAATTTGCAGACATATTAAATAAGCCTCAGTTCAAATCAACAGATTTGTTTCACTGATCGAAGCATTTAAAAATGAATGACACTTTTTACTGCAAGTATTCATTGAGATTTTTATGCTTTTCAATGGAAACTTATGAAGAAATAAATGATTTCTCATCTAAAATACATTACTCTTTCCATAGAAATCGGAGTTATTTTTTGCTTGAGCAACAGCTCCGATTTCTATGACTCTTTCAAAATCAAATGATGAAGCATTTGATAAAATAATATTGAATGAAATTTTTAAATCATTCTTTATTATTTCTTTTTAGATTGATGGATGGATCTTTTACTGGCTGAATGGAAAGAAATTTTGTAATTGGGTAAGTTTATTTAATAAATTTATGATCTTAGGAAAATATTATAAATAATTTGATTGAATTGATGAGTCAGTTTAGCCACCTGGTTTCAGTCAAATTGGATCATAGTGTAAGATAATATAGAATAACCTATGTATATCTGGTGGTATGGGCAATAAATCTCGATAGTTGATTGTATAGCAATTTTTCCTTACCAAGTGACTGAAAATCTTATATAAACTTTTATATATTGGTGAAGTTCAAATAGTCATAGCGACAAAATTCAATAGCTGATTTTAATAATCCTTTTACTAAATTAAAGTATTAAAGGAGCGCTTTTTAATATTATAAATTTCATTATAATTAATTTATGAGGAAATATCTATTTTGATAGAACTATAGCTTGTTTATTTCCTAATAGTTTTCATATCATTTTGTTCAATTTATCTAGCTAGAAAAATATTTTTTCTAGACATTATAATGAATTTTATATTTTTTAAAAGCGCTCCTTTTATATTTTAATTGAGTAAAAGAATTATTAAAATCAGCCCTTGAATTTTCTCTCTATGACAATTTGAAATTCACCAATTTATAACGCTGGAGGTAGGATTTTTTGTCGCTTGTCAGGGATAAATCGATATCCAAATATTTTTTCTAAAATTGAATCTTAACCTCTTGATCCAATATCCTCGCATTTCTATCTTCCTAATCATTCTTCGGAGAACTTTCATTTTCAAGGCCTTCAATCTTTTT
>JAYJLU010824231.1:0-10958 GCA_036873645.1 Minona dolichovesicula
GTGGTGTCATCCGGTAGTCTGCATCCGTTTGAGTTCTCCATCTTCCCCCTTTTCACTTCCAGGACTGCACATTTATCGATTCCGAACTCCATCTTGATATCCTCACTGAACCTTCTGACTGTTTAGATTAGTGAGTCGTTGGTGTGCTTTAAAGTTCTTCCCGTATAGCTTTAGATCATCCATGAAGAGAAGATGATTCATTTTTACTCCTGACTTTCGAATGTTATAGCCTGCAGAGTGTTTCCTGAGGATTTTTGTAGGAGCAATCATGTCTATTACAAACAGTAGTGGTGACAAAGTCTCCTTGAAATATGCCTCGTCTTATGTGTTGACTTGTCCTAGATCGCTTCTCCTTGCAATGAGAGTTGTTTTCCAGATTCTTATATTGTCACTATTCTTTATGAGCGCAATGATGTTATTTGCTACACCGGATAACTGTAGGATAACACTTGATAAATCCATGACTGTAGGACCATGTCGTAGGCCTTTTTGTAGTCAATCCATGCCATGTGTTTTTCTTCTGTGCTTTCTTCAATATGTCTTCTAATATTCTTCGTTCTTTTTTGTTCTTCATCTTTCCTTCTTTGTGTGAAATGCATTTGGCCAATTGTGATCTCGTCTTCTCTATGTTCATACTTCTTTACCAAGGTGGTTCACTGTTGTAATTGCTGTTTGAGTCTTTGGGTCTTATCTTTATGTCAAGCTTATCCATTGCCAGTCTAGTTGTTGTTTTTCTTGCGACTTGATTGATCTCATTTGTGACTTCCGTGACTCCTTTCTTGTCCACATGTCTCTGTTCTTTCATCTTGATCCTGGGAACCACACGATCTACATCGTGAATCGTTTGATTGTCACTAACAGTGTCTTCATTGTTTTGGGTCTCTGCAGTATCTAATACTGGATTTTTCTGAGTTGGGTTCTTGATCTCGTCCAACTCTAGTTCCGAAAACCATTTGTGTTTTATTATGGTTCTGAATTGATCCGATAATCGCTGTTCGTTAGCTTCCTGCATACCCGTTGTTCTCCATAGTCGGTGTAGCCTCTGTCGACAACCTCTCTTTTCGGGCTCGCTCTCATAGTAGCACTTCATTAGAGCTCTATTCTCCATAATCGACCATTTGCGTCTTCTCATTGCCGTTGTTGCTTCTTCTTCAAGTTGGTGAACTGTAGCTGGATGGCTACCTGGCGATGCCTGTTCACTCACACTCACCCAGCCGTGCGAGACAGCTGTGCCTGTAATATCACAGCTCTCATTTACGCAGTTAGTTTGATTTCTATTATCAGACATTTTGATAGCAAAGTTAGTTAAACTGTCATCATGTCCTCAATCTCTCTCTCAAATGTGAGACTCCTTGGCGATTTACCTCCTAAATTTTACATCATGTTTGTCTTTAGTCATTTTTACAAAAAAAAGTTCCTGGTTTACACTGTTTCATGTAGCCAAGAGGTTCAAGCCACGAGTAGCATTCAATAACTCAAAATTATCGATTGTATAGAATCTGGGGTATAACTTCTATATATAGTCATTTATAAGTCTATATTATAGTGACATTCGATAACTCAAAATTATCGATTTCTTCTTTGCGTGTCGTCGTTAATTTCCAGTACATAGGTTGGCATTATTTACTCTATAGAACAGTGAGTGAGAGAAGAGTGATCCAATATTTATGTAATGCAGGAAGGAAGGAATACATGATTGTGATGAACACCTTTAGGAAACTTGAAATTTTGTTCAATTATCCGATGTTTAATATTTTAGATTAGTACAATAATTAAATGAATTGAAGTTAATACATTGAATTAAAATAGCAGATAAAAGATAAACATATAAAACAGCTGAAAGACAGACTAGCTAACATAAATGAAAGTGTTCGAAGGTGTGTTAGAGAGTTTTCGGATGGTCAAAAGAAGTCATGATTGTGATTACGGACGGGCTGTGTGATGGTGATGCCCTTTTCGACCACAAGGGCATCACCAACTTTAAGGAGAAGAGGAGCAAAACTCCAGAAAGAATGTGTCATGCCTGTCCTCCAATGAACCAATGAGCTATGGTTAATGTATATAATAAGTTGTGTTTCTAAAAATAGCATCGTAAATCTCAATTGTCTCGATTTCAGTGAGCGGAGAACTGATTGGTGCCATTGTGGAGCATAGATATAAAAAATGTTCATTCTATAGAAACAGAGAGACACGATCCGCCGGTTTCTGTTTTATCCTTTCTAAAACGATTTGATTGGACGGTGCTGCATACAGTTGCATACAATCCAATCAGAAGTTGCCTGATTTTAGAATGTGAATTGAATGGGACAAAAATCTTAGTTAAAAAGATTTTAGTTTAAGCATGCATCCTATCATAGACGCAAAATTATTGTCATTTGAAGTTATTATTCAATTTCCTCCTTCGTCAGCAGTTGTCTTTATTCAGAAATAAATTGACACAGATATCCACCACCCAGCGAGGAGTATTTTCTCCAGATCAATTCTATTAATTATCTATCGCTGGGTCAACTTTATTATTCAGTGTTTGGTGGAGGAAATTCTGATTGATTGGAACAAGTCATTGGAAATATTTCATTATCGATCCACAACTTTTATCAATTATCATATTTCACTCAGAAATAATAAAATGATAGGAGGTATTCCTTCAATCTTTCCTCCTAACTGAATAGCGGATTTGAAATGAAAAAATGGGAGTATACACAGCATATCTGTGTGTAGTGTGTAGCCAATCAGTGTGTAGACTTATTGTTGTATAGATTCGCAAGTGCTAATAATTATAAAAGGTAAAATAAACTCACAAATTTTTAAATCAAGTTATTTAAAGTCAACCTACAATCCTCATATTTGGTGGAAGAATTTGTATAGATGCAGAAATGCAGTTTGTGAATTGTTTCGACCAAAATTACATTATTTAAAACCCTTGAGCACTTCAAGATAAAAAGGAATGGATGATTATCTAAGGGTCAGCTTTTACTCTAAACAGAAAGTCACTCAATACATAATGTATATTAGTCACCAAAAGAATGAAATCATTTAATAAAGATCGGAGAATTGCAGAGTAAGATAAAAAGGGGGGACAGTGTTCCTGCAGTATACACCTATACGGAATCTAAATCAAAGGTTAGAACCATAGATATCAGAACTAGCCACCGCGCGCGTGCGGCGGCTCTTTACTACTAGATTAATAATCTGCTAATTTTACATTAGCTTACACGTGTATGCTATATCTATGATTTTGGAGGCAAACATTTTATTTAGTGCAGTAAAACAAATCAACATTTGTGAATTCAATTTGTTAATTGTCTATATAAAGCAAAAGTTAAGACACTATTAAACTTTGAACAAATGTAATAATAATTAATATATTAAAATTCGCTGGTAAAATGACCCTCCAATGCTAGAAATAAAGAACCTTAAACTGGATGCTTTTAACAATAAGGCCAGGATAACGAAATTATATAGTATACTATATGCTGTGAAAAGGACAGGGCCTAAAACACTTACCTATTCCGACATTACGGTATTCCGACATTGAAGGATGTGTGTTTGAAGTCGACGATCCATCCTGTAAACACCGTAAAGTTCTTCTACTTTTTAAATTATCGTGTATGGAATTTTGGTGTCAATATCATTAAAAACCGTTTTTCCAATGATATGGAATATCATTTGTCAAGAGCTGCTCAGAGGTCAAACAGCATGTTAAGTAACTGTTTTTATTAGAATTATGGTTTATTAAAAATTCGATATTTGTCAGAGACACATTCAACACGATGCCTGTAATTTAATTCTACACATACATATGTATACACCTTTATGAATATTTTATCTGACCTGTGTTAGACGCAGTATGTATGTTTGCTTCTAAGTTGACATTGTTCTATCTATACAATTCCCACTGGTTGCTATTAGAAGCTGAATCAACAAAGTAGATCAGTATTAAGTAAGTAGACAAAATAGCCATTAAATCATTTTTACACTTTATTGGAAGCATTTATGTGTATTTCTGTATTTCAAAGATCTATGGCCTGTTTCAGTATTTTAAATAGATGAAACTTTTCTTTTGAGTAATTCCTAAGAATGATTTATTTTATATTTAGAGTATTGGATTTTTATTTCACATTCAATTTGAACAAAATGTATGCTTGTCTATTAGTAAACGACAAGCATCTGTATTTGTGACTTCAATCTTTATTTAAACAGTTTTATCGTCTATCATACATATACGTAGCATTTAGCATTTTCAACAATGAAAAAATCCCGATAAGAACTACTATATTTAAATTAAAATGCAATATGTCTTCTATTAATAATTCATGATTTCAATCCGTATTTCATGGGGGTCGATATGAAGCAGTTTATTTTCGACTGATTTTCCTCATTGACAATAATTTTCAGGTCCATTGACGAAGTGTTGAATTCAAATCGATACCACCCCCACCAGCACGAATACGCATCCACATTAATAAGAAAGACATTAATAATTTGGCAAGTATAGTAAGAATTATAGAATGGAAATACATACATAGACCTGACAATTCCCTTTCATAAAAATTCCTGATTTATAATGAAAGGGAAATTAATCATTTGAGCAACGCTATAATTATAATGTCGACAACTAACATCTGCAGTACATGAAAAGATATAATATTTCAGTCAGTCATAGATGAAAAATGAATCATTTAAAAGGAAGAAAATATCCCCATAAAAATTATAATGATTGATAAAATGTCTGTTATGAGAAGAAATTTAATTCAGAATTTAAGCTACATTGGTTATACCTATAGACTTACTTTTTTCGAAGAGTTAAAGAACATTGGTAACAACTCTAATTAACTCTTATTTTAAATTTATTACTTGAAGTAATTTATGCTTATTGTGTAATGCTTTGCTACTCAAGTCACAGGCATAGATGTATAACTCAATTAACATAAATATTTACCCCATATAATGGATAGTTATAACAAAATGTCTACAATGCTAAGTATAGCTTAGCATAGAAACACAGAAATATGTAATGAAATATGTAAATTAGGTTATGTTGGAAGAGTAAATAAGTAAGTTTTAAGTTTATATTTAAATTATTAAAGTCAGATATTTGTCTAAAAGGAGCATGGCAGCTTGTTCCATTCAGTGGGAGCTGCAATTGGTATCGTCTGCGTAAAAATGGTAATTGAGTTCAAATGCGCTGATTAGTTGTGATAGTGGAGACGTATATGCTGTAAAAAGGAGTGGGCCGAGAACACTACCTTGAGAGACTCCATAATGAAGACGTTGTCGGTTGGAAGTTGTGTTGCCTACATTGACCGTGAATACTCTGTCTGATAGGTAATCATTTATCCATTGAGATGCATTTCCCTGTATTCCAAACCAACCACGTAGTGAATTTAAAAGAATTCCATGATCAATGGTGTCGAAGGCCGCGGAAAGGTCTAATAAAATTAATGGAACAGTGTTCCTTAAAGCGAGTTTAGTCAAGATATTGTCTGTGATGTGAATCAGAGCAGATTCTACACTATGACCAGGCCTGTATGCCGATTGGTGCTTGGAGTATAGACTATGCACGAATAGATCTCTATGTTGTTGAGACGCGGCCACACATTCGATGGTTTTCCTGAAAAATGATAAGTTGGAGACTGGGCGGTAGTTGGACGGTTGCTCGTGATTGAGATTTGGTTTTTTAGTAATTGGTGTGATTGATGCTGACTTGAATAGTTTGGGGAAACAGTTAGTATTAAAAGAATGATTTTTGATTTTGTCATAATTGGGAGAAGGAGAGGTAGAGCAATTGACAAAAAACTTTTGGGAAGCGGGTCGATACGTGAGGTTTTGATAGGAGAGGCAGAGATAATATTGGTTACTTCTTCAGTAGTTGTTAGTTGAAATTTGTCAAACAAATAAATTGGTTCATTCCCATTAGATAGAATTAGTTCTATACTCTAGAAACTTTAAATCACTTTAATCGTAGCTGTAGTTATCAAATGGGAGGCATATGTGGTGGTATCTATTCGATAATAAAAACAATTGTTAAAATTAACAAATTTATAAGTTAAAACTAACATTAATCAATTAAAACCATCATCGATCAATTAAAATTGATCATCAAAATAAACACCACAAGAAAATTGATCATCAAAAAAACATCAAAATAAACTTACTTACTTACTTAGAGAATTAAGCTTTATTTCCGTAATTGAGATTGAAAGTCATTGCTTCCGTTTTTGTAGCATTGAGGTGCAGTCCTACTTTATTATTTTCCTTTTCAACTCGGTTTAGAATATTTTGTGCCTGAGTGATTTCCTCATTCAGAAGGGCTATATCGTCAGTACTGCGAAATCAGCGTCAGTCACGATTACTGGACCATTTATTTTACTAGTTCTTTTGTAGAGTGTATCCAAGCTTCTTCTCTTCTTCTTTATAAGCTTACCTCATAGTCTAGTCAAGCACTATGGCAAAGAGGTATGGAGCTAGAGTATCTCCTTGTTAGAACCCCAACAATTATCTTGAATATTTCAGTTTCTTCATCCGGTGATACAACTCTGGCTTTAGTCTCCTGGTATAAGAGTGAGAAAGCATGGTATTAGTTCTTCTGGAATGCCATATGCTTTAAGTATATTTATCAATTTGCCTCGGTGAACATTGTCGAAGGCAATCGATAAATGTTATTTAAAAATTCGATGAGATATTTTACTACTTGCTAAGTCAAGAGTAGTAAGACACTATTATTACAGGTGGGCAATTGCTTTGAGGTTGTTTGCTTTGACCCCAATAATTCATCTCAGTGCCAAGATGTGTGTAGTAGTATAGATCTTCCCGGTCTGAAGCGTTTGGTTGCGTCTTAAGAGGGGGTCAAGAGGTGACTGTATGCGATTAAGTATTAGTCTATTTATAGTTTTAGCGACGATAGAAGATTGACTGATGCCCCAATAGTTTGTTGCGTTTGATAGATTTCCTGATTTAGGAATTGGTTTTATATTCATTTCAGACCATTGTTCGGGTTATTCTTTATTGATGAGAAGGTTGTTAGCCAATCCTATGATTATATCGTCTACCTCTGTTACATCCTTTGAGAGTCTCTGGTGAAAGTTGATCCGTTTTAGCTGCCTTATTTTCTTAGATTTTCATTTTTGCTTTTCTGTATTCATCCATAGAGAAAGCGCTTTGCTTGATTCTGCGAAAATAGTTGACACTTCCTCCTCAATTAAAATTAACATCGATCAATTAAAATTAACATCAATCAATTAAAATTAACATCGATCAATTAAAATTAACATCAATCAATTAAAACAATTAAACATTGAACAATTAAAATTAACATAAATCAATTAAAATTAACAGCAATCAATTAAAATTAACATTAAACAATTAAAACAATTAAACATTGAACAATTAAAATTAACTTCGACCAATTAAAATTAACTTCGACCAATTAAAATTAACAGTCGATCTAATAGAGGGATGTTTATAGTGTAAAACTTTATATTGTAAAGAACAGATTGTAAATCAATGCATTTCTTAACCAAAGATTCAATTGTACTGAGAATGAAACTGTATTTGCAACGAACTTATTTGAAAAAATGCAGACTTTTCTGCATTTATAAATTATTTGTTTACTATTTTTATTAATAATAATAATAATAATGATTTATAATAATTTTGATAAAACACTGATAAAACACCTAAAGCCCTTATAATCAGTCGATAAATCCACGCAAGCCCAGCATGGTGGGGATTCTCTAGTCAAGAAGATCGACAAGCAAGATCGACTAGCAAGATACATCAAAAAAGCTCTAAGTACGGGTACTGTAATAACGCATTCGTACACCGCCATCACTCTGGCAGACAATAAGCTGTTTATAAAGATAGAGTCTAACGCCAGACATACCCTTCACAAATTTCTTCCACAAATCAATCATAATCTACGTTGTACCAGAAATCGTAAGCACAATCATCTGACTCCTACTCTAAGCAATATAAACCAAAAGAACTTCATCCACCGTGTTCTCCATGACATCCATTAACCTTTTCTGTTTTATCTCTCTTAATTAGTCGTTTTCTTTCTAAATTGTACTTATAATTGTAAGCATTGTGCGTTTGTCAATTTGCCAATAAAGCTTTTAATATTATTATTAATATTATTAAAGTGTTTCGTTTTTTTCCGTTGTATTTTATATTACCTATTTTTGATGTTTGAGGAAAGTTTGCAGAATTTTGTAGTGTTTATAAGCGTATACCTACTAAATGTTGAATAAGGTTTGTGATGTGTAGTCTACTTACTCATTTATTTCGAGAGCGGAGACTAACAGCTCAATTGTCTTACGCAGTTACCTATAGGTACTCGTGTTCGTTCTCTTTAGTAAACGGCACTGAATTACAAGTACCTAAGTATGTAGTATAGACTCTGCATCCACACAGTGCGACATGTAACATTTTGATGCAACTGCAATACATACATACATAATATGGTACATCTAGCCACTGTGACTCTGAAGTATGTATATGCAACTTGCAGAGGTTAGAAAACGAGGCCATAATTCTTTTTCAACTTCAAATTCTATGTAATGAAGTTAATATATTTAGTCGAACAGTTAGTTAGTTAGCAAGTAAGCAGCAAAAGCATTATGTTCCTTTCTTTCTATACAGTGAAGAATTTATTCTATTAAATTCGCGTGCAATTTAACTTGATTTTGTCAATAATGAGTGTTTCTGATGAGTTCCTCACTTCCTATAATATTCCTGTAGGTATACGAGTGAGTATACCTACATATATATATATAGGAGTCACTCCTCACAGTGAAATTTCTCAGAACGCAGTAGTTAAACGGATGACAAGCCGGTACAAACAGTCACACACACACAGCAGTAGGTACCTCCTGTGTGTGTGTGTGTGTATACATGTAGTAGACAGGAAGTTCAGGAATCAGTTTTCTGATTAAAATGGTAAATATTAAAACTTTGTTGATAACTGTGCATACATAACATGCAGACATAAAGCCAAGCTTCGCTAACTTCCTTAATTAATTTTACTCTATAATTGAATGAATGTGAATATTGACATTTGAAATTCGTTTCTGAAAATCATAATATTGTTGTTATTCATTAATTAAAAATTCACACAATTCGCTTCTCAGGCGGTAAATTACAATATCATATACATAGGTAGATATACTAGGTATGGTTGATTGATTATTTAATTAAAATATTCTAATAAAACTAATCGCTCAGTTATCGAGAATTCTTTGAAATTTGGTTTTGAGTTTCACGAAGAAAAAATATAGTTCATCTTTTCAAAAAATGTTTGCCAAATATGTGGGAAATTAGATTTTTTGATATTATGTACTTATTGCTTACAAATATTTTGAGTAGTATATGATAGAAACATTACTTTTTATAATTAATAGAGTTCAGAATACCTAATAAATAAAAGTATTAATTTTGAATGCTGAAAGCATTTTTCGACCATTTCTATTCTAAATAATGCCATACCATAGAGTAATAGTTGTTAATATGGCGGCGATTTGATAAACACTATATCTATTAATAAACCATTTTAATATAAATGTATGACTCCTTCCGCTCAAACAGGCAAAATAAGGCCGCGGGGGCGTTTGCATTTGGGCCCTTGACAATAACCATCGAATATCAATCTGGAGCATACGTAAAGAATTAGCGAAACCTGGCAAAACGTCAGCCTACAAACTAATCTACCCAAATGATTGTTAAAACTATTCTATTACTACATAAATTATTGACCGATAGCAATTCGTAAAAACATGCACGAGCAATTTAGAATCAGTCACATCGGGAGTCCCGCAAGGGTCAATTACATCTACACCAGAAACATTGAATTCAAAGACCAAAATATATATCAATAATAAAATACGCCAGTCATTTTAATCTCTTCGGATTCTATGATTTCTATGGCCTGAGTCACTAAACATCTGATTTTACTACGAGACAACAATTAAGAGTCTCATGGAATATTCCTCTCCACTTTTGATCGGAATCAACCAAAAAAACTCCCGAGTAAACTCCACAGCAAGCGAGCTTTTCAAAGCCTGTTCGTCTAGGGAAAATAATAGAATCGAATAAAATGCGCCCTGTTAAGATAAGCGTAACTTCCAAAGCAGACAAAACAAAAATGTTGTTGCTAATGCCGCAATAAGTCTGATCGCAGAGTTTTGTAGGTATTGTAGTCGTTGAATGTCCTTTTTGGTAAATTAATTAATAGAACATTATTGGAATCAATGCGAGATGTTATTATGAAGGCGTGAACGAGCACATGAGTAATTTCTCCATTGAGATGTAGTTTGATATGCTTTTTATTTGTCGAATCCAGTAGTATTTACATAATTTATCAATTTACCAAACTATAATTTAATCAATTTATAACTAGATTCTCATTTATGGTATATTTATTATGTAATAAATGCTTATTTACTTACTGACTTACATTATGGAAATGTATATCGATGGTTTCATTATAACAACTCTGCATGGCAAATTCCTATCTCCACAATTATAAAAGTCCACCTAAATATTTCAAATTATCGAATTGTCTAATTTGAATGATTTTTCCGTGAAGAAATTCTTTTCAAATATGTATAGAACTAATAGACGTTTAGATGAGAGTACAATTTAAAATTGGTAGTTTTCTAACGGCAGAGATAGGATATACTAAGCCATCGATATGCATTGAGCATTGAGTTTAATTTCGACATAACTATGTATATTATTATAGTCAGAGTATGTTGATAGCCATAAATTATAAACAAGAAATATATATATTGATATCGTTAAAATCAAGCACAGATTTTCTTCTATTTAAAATATCGATACCACCAGTTAGATCTTGTCCTGCTGTCTTCCTGCTGATAAACTGGCATTCAAATGGATATCTGCATATCTATAATGGATATTCAAATGGATATCTGCATATCTATAATGGATATTCAAATGGA
>JAYJLU010824453.1:0-10952 GCA_036873645.1 Minona dolichovesicula
TCTGTTTGTAGGTTAGTGTGTAATTGATTTAAACTATTGATTTCATTGATTTGTTATTGTATAGTTTGATTTTCCTTTTCTCTCTTTGTAGGTTACTATGGAATTGATTTGGCGTATTTAATCTCGTTATACTTTTAGATTGGAGGAGCTTTCTATACGACTGAATTTCATTCAGTACTTTTCATTTCATTTGTTCCCAAATTTAAAAAAATTGGCAGTCATCCCATTTAGTCAACGTAAGTTTTCTATCTTTACTTCTTTGCTAGATTTGTTTATTAAATGATGGCGTCTCTAATGTTTGTAAAATTTATATTTAAATAGATTTCGATACTCTGTTGTTGAATTTACCAAATGATGTGGAGACTCTTACTATCAATGTGGAGAAGAAGTACGACCTAACACAAGATATAAATATATTTCTTCATTCATTTCTTCATTCTATCAGCCTTTGCGAATCTCTACACTGTCTTCAGATTCAATATGCGGGCAATGATGAGGTTGACACGAAACACATTGTGTAAGTTTTGATCATTTGATTGTGTTTCTCATATGGATTTATTTTCCAGGATAATCAATATTTTTAATTTATTCTATTTACACAGGCGTATCATTACAGAAATGAAAAATCTTAAGAATCTTCAACTTCATGGCAAAGTCTTCAACAATGTAGTCACTCCAGATTTCATTTCTGAAATACAAACACAATACAACAAAAACCTCATTATTAATGGTGGACCCTATATCACTGTTGCAGTACCTCGCCGAGACCAATCGATGATATCGCTCTGGAATGTTCCTCTGAGAGAAATATGGAGTATTAAATATTAATATTAAAGAAATATGGAATATGGAATATTAAAGAAATAATTGGATTTCTTTATTTTTTTATGCTGACTCTACTTTTTTTAAATTACAAATTAATAAAATTTACAAATTGCTGAACCATATTTTGATTCCAATTGTATTAAGATTGTCAGTTCATTGTTATTATTGAGACCATAGAGTAATAACAGTTACAGAGAGGTTTCACTCTCAAAATATCGAAATTTATATCAATGGTTTGTCTGTGTCGCGGCTGACAAATTCTTATCTCCATCATTATAAAACTATCAATTTCAATTTATCGTCTTCTCTGATTTTAATAATTTGCACATTTAAAGAACGTTAGTACATTAAGTGCTTTTCAAAGATACAAGAATTATTAAAATCAGAGAAGGCGTTTAGGAGAGACGATAATTTGAAATTTGGTAGTTTTATAATGGCGGAGATAGGAATTTGTCAGCCGCGTGTAATCTACAAATCATCAATATGCATTTCAATATTTTGAGAGTGAAACCTCTGTGTAATTGTTATTATTCTATAAATCAGACTACAATTGTTTTGTATTTATGCTTCAACAGAAATAAGCTGGGTCATGGGAAATAAACTTTGACTTCTTTATTTTGATCTTTTAAGAATTGAGTGTCCAGCTTAAACGGTTAGGCTAGTTAAGGCCTAATAGACCCGAATTTCCTTCAATTTCACTGAGATTTTCATACCAAAATTTTTATGGAATTGCAGTTGCCAAATTATAAATTAATTTTAAGGAAATTGCTACTGAATTGAAATAAAATGAAATCCCTTCTACGAAAATTTCGAATATAATAATATGCAAAATGTTTATTTGTATTTTGCATAAATGAATAATAATAATTTATTCGATATATAAAACATGATTACAGTCGGAATAAAAAAAGCTATGGCTTATCTGGGTTTATCCCTATTATATATATATATATATATATACATATGTAAATGCAAATATACAAATGAATGCATGTAAAAGATTAATGAATTAAAAGTGCTACAAAATATACTAGAATAAATAGAAATGTACTAGTATACTTAATCTATATTCATACACTATCCCATTTTTGTACTATACATTATACACATATCGCAATGATGTTGCATAATTTTGTGAAACCGTAATAGCAGTCACTTCATTAAAAATTAATGTATGATAAAATTAAAAGGTGTAAACTATAAATACTGTAATTTATTGTAGTATAAACAGAATGAAACAGAATAACGATATAGAAACAACAGTGATGAAATAAAAGTTTACTCGAAAATATTATAACGGTCTATGCAAGCTGCGGGTAATGATTTATCAATTATCTATAATTTATGACATTTCAAAATAATAAATTAATCATAGGATTATTAGTAACTACAAAACTATTCAAAGAAATGGAAGTATAATAAATTCAATTTTTTCAAGTAAAAGTAAGCTTAGTACTTCGTTTACTACTTTGACCGCAACTATTCGTTATCCTCGATATTATCGATCTTATAAAGCCACGATTGCTTTGAAATACATTATTTCTGCTATGCATACCGCTTATAGGGTTTATTAGTGAGGTGGTTAATATTTATGTATATATAATAATATGTAATTTGTAAGGACAAAACTTAAGAGTTTATTCAAGTTGAACTTGAAAATTATTCCAAATTCTATTCTAGATATTTTGATCTGTATATAAGTTGCAATTTGTTTTTAAATTTTGTTACCGGGAGGTCAAACTTATTTGTCATAAATCAAAATTGCAATCTAAGTTTTAGAGCTGTATGTCAGTTCATTATTTTTAGTCGAGGAAATTTTTAAATTACGTGAGGAAACACTGCAATATTAATTCGCGCTGTTTCGAGGAATTACTCATGCTTCAAAGCCAGTTCCTTAACTATAAAACAAAACAAAACGGCCAAAGATACAATTTACTATGACAAAGTCATAAGTATCTTTAACACGGCCCTTATAATTTCCTTCGTTGTTATTCATTAGAGAAATCATGTAGTAATAATATTAAATAGTAACTAAAAAATTATTCAAGTGTTAAACTACATGGTTTAAAAATACAATTAGGTACATTTAATACTCAGGGATAAAATCAAGCTATAAACACGTAGCTCAACTAAGTTTATCTCATTTAGATAAAGATAAAGAAAATTATAATCACCAGGACGAAATAAAAAACTTTCAAGTCGAATTTTGAAGTTCAAGTTTGCGTATTAAAACACGAGTGAACAAACGTATAGGCTATGGCTGAATTTGTGACCTCTTATGACTAAATATAATTTCACTCCCGTATTTTGCAAATTAAAATTAAAATATTTTAACAACCGAAAACTTGATGTTTGATGTTTTAATTTGTCGCATGAGCATGGTGGCGCAAAAGTCAGTTAACCCAAATTTTTTGTTCGTTAGCTGGTTCACAGTACCCACGTGTCACAACAGATAAGACACAATTAATAGACATCCACATAGTAGTAAAAATAGAATTGTATTTACAAATGATAATATTATTGCACAGATTGGAATATATCATTTGCCAATCACCATTCTTCAGTTGATCTTTTTGAATAATTTGGAAATTCCATGAACGACTCTAACTAACTGTTGGGGTTTTGCCCAATATATGTTTGATATCTATTTCTAAAAATAATCCATCCTTTTAATCTTATTTCTGATAATGGCGAATTATCCTATTGTTAGTAATTACAAATAAAAATCTTACAAAGATAATGAAATTAAGGATCAAATGGAAATTTAAGGACAAAAATTGACTTGTTTCATTGTTTTCATTTGAAATGAATTTTATATTCCTTATTATTTGATACCATCATTAAAATTCCTATCAAAATTGTTCCATATTTAGATTATGGAAAATCAAAAACGAAGAATCTCTAAAAGGAAAAACCCTTTTAGAAGCCAACCAGGTTTGTACAATTTAATTTATGATCATGATTTCCTATTGTTGGAATAGTGTTAAAGTGCAGTAATACTTAGCTTATATATAGAAATGTTAGCATTCATTAATAGCAAGGTCAAAGTTTTAGAAAAAGTTTTAAGACCAACGAAAGTTTTAAGTCTGCTTTGACCTCACTCAAATGAAAAGTTTTAAAGCAGAACTTAAAATTTTTTGGTGCACTTAAAACCTTTAAAAGTTTTAAAACCTTTTGACCTCGCTAATTGTCAGGAAATGTTTCATCGCAAAAACTTAAAATACACATATTAATCCTCTAAATGGTTTATTCAGTGATGTGATTCTTCCATTTTTCCAGAATTTTGCTTCTTCAATCTCAATTCATTTTCATTCAGAAGTTACCCCCATCATTTCTACTCTTCCATAATTTAACAAACAATAAAAATCAATTGGAAACATTCTTGTTCAGAAAGACCTGTAAGAATGTTAATTTTCCAATAAAGTCCAATAAAGTTGGGCATAAAGAATTAAAACGTTACTAAATTACAAAATTAGATAATTTTCTTTTCTTGATGAAGGTGTACTTAACAGTATATAATATGAAAACAATATTTCTATACAAACTATTCTAACTATTTAGAACAATTTTATTTCTTATCCCTCCTGTAATATTAATTCCTAGGGCTTTGTCTACATGATCCTAAAAGTTTATCATTTTTTATATTTTCCCTATTTCATAGTATATTTTTGTAAATATTTGAAATATTCTGAAAAATTCTGAAAAATGGCTATTTTAAAATTTTGCTTGTTGCTGTTGCAGAAGTTATTCAGCAAGTATCTTCAAGGTAAAAAAATTATCCATGCATACATTGTATCCCTTATTATAAAAGGGTTCCATCAGAGTGGTCATGACATATGTAGCAAGTGAGTCAACTCATTGTTCATCTTGTCCAAAATATGGCTCCATCACAAGTATTCACTGATTTAAATTTATTGTGCTTGTTCTGGTTCTACATTGCTGTCATGGTGGGCCTTGCCATCTGAATCATCTAAAGGCCAGGTCAAGACTTCCTTATAAAGGTACATTTACACTATGTGATTTTGTGATGATTTTTTTGTTGAAAGCAATTTTGAAATATAATATTAAACAACTGTTATTCCAACTTTGACAAAACAAAATCATTTTTTAGTGTTTTAGTTCCATTTTGTTCTTCAATTCCAATCAAAATTTGCTTTTGACAAAAATCGTCACAAAATTGCAGTGTAAACACACCTTAAGACTTGGTCAGCAGTAATTATTTCATAATTGTCTGGCCATTTTGAAAGTGAAGTAAAATAGTGAAATAAAACTTTTATGAAATATCTGTCCCCTTCAAAAGATGATTGTGCACTATATTGGGAGCCTCTGCTTCTTATATGATGGTAATATTGATAACTGAAAACTGCAGTCACAATTATGTTTTAATGTAACTCTTATCTTTGCAAACTAATGCACCTATCACTGTTTTCTACCTCTATATTATGGTTGTGTAACAAATTTCATTTGAGTCAGAGTAGCACTTTTGCTAAAGTTTTTTGTCCAATTAAGATTTTATCTAAAGTACAATGTATAAATATGAAATGCAAATTTTTTTTCAGTAAACAAGATCAGTTTATTATCTTGTTCAAAGAATTGTTCAAAGAATTGTTCAGAAATGTGTAGAAATGTGTTCAGAATTATGTATATCAATTACTCAAAAATTTAATTTATTTAAGTACAATTCAATTTATTTGTAATGTGATTTTCTAAAGTAACATTCATGACATTATCTAATTTTAATGATTCATAAATGAAAAAATGGCAAGACAACAATGAAAATTAAAATAAAACAATAAATTGTCAGTATAGTTTGCCTGCCTTTATATGAGGACAAGAATAGTGGTGAATGACCATCACTAAAAATGTGAAGAATCCTACACCAAAAGGTAATTTATCTGTGAGCTGCAATCTTCAAATTATGTGCTTTAGGAATGTATACAGTTTCTTTTTTATGTTTAGTGCATTATTTTTTTTTCATTTTTACGCATTATGTTTAGTGGCTTAATTATGGTAAAAGAAGACACTGAGCCAAGATACCAGAATACTGCTGGGAAAATAGTTACATATTTGCTTTGCTTTCCAATGTGCAAATTGTATTTCATGGAGTAGTTTTTGCTAAAATCAACTTGTATTACTCTTCTTCCTTTTTCAAATCATTGAATGCTGCAAATGCTTCATGCTGCCTAGGTCATAAAAACTTTGAAAGCTTATCTAGAATTTTCCCCCAAATTTGTCCAACGGAATTTGTCATAACTACTTTCTGAATTGTGCAATCTTCCTGCAACGACTCTGCTGAATATTGCTGAACATCTTTGTCTTATAATAGCGGTCATGACTCCTTTTAGTACATAATCAATATATCTGTAATTAGTAAAAGCTAAGAGATTCAGTTCTACCTATAAAGTAGAAAATTGTGTGGTAGGTATATATTGTCTTGTTATTTAATAAAGTCATTGATATTGTATAATGAACCCAATACATCATTGATTTCCATAACATACATGATATTTTTAGTGAACACTCCAGGTGAACTGGGTGATGCAGCAAGTTGTCAATAAAAATCTGAGTCCATTATACTATGAAGAGATAGATAGGAACATTTATGGAATCAAAGAAGACTTACACTTTTATAAACAAAAATATGTCTTTGATGTAACAGAAGATGTGACAAAAAATCAAACATTTAAGAATTGGATATCACATGAGTGAATCATTCATATAGATTTATTTTAACATTTTAAAGAGATAAACAATTCATTGCATGATGTCGAATCATAAAATTTTAAAGTTATGATTTTACTCAACTTTAAAGATCTGAAGTTTAAGTATTAAAGCATACTGAACAATGGTTTTAAATGCATTAAAATTCTCGAAAATATATAAATATGGAGAAAAGTCAGAAATCTTCATGCCTAGAACGATTCCATAAACTTCATACCAACCTTTCTTTATATGTTTGAACAAGTTTTAACTGCATACATGAAACTTAATAAAAAAGTCACAGTTGCATGGTTTAGCCAAACATAGCAAATCAATATTGTTAGGACTGCAATTGTTTTTAGTTTATTTGCCTATACCTATTGTGTTGAATTGGTGTTTATTTTCACATTCAGTTGTTAAGAGAGAGGCTGTGCATTCTCTAGTTCATCAGCAGGATGAGAACTCAATCTCTCATAGTGATTACATGAATCTGGCCTATGCCTCATTTCTGTCACAATTCTCTCCAAGTGGAGATGAACCTCTGGGTAATTTTACTGATTCATCTGAACTACAAGATTCAATTCAATTATTATTATTATCTTGAGTATATATCTTTATTCTATTTTTATACAACAGCACAAATTCAATCTGAACACTATGATAGCGAGCCCTGTAGTAAATGCCGTTTAGTGGAGTATAGTGGGGCTACACTATTAACAAGTAAATTATAATTCATTTCTATAACACAAAGACGTACAAGCAGATAAGTGAGAAGTGATAAACTATAGTTAGCACTAAATTTAGTTTATAAATAGAGGATGTTATATCATATATATATATATATATTATATAACCTCATACAGCGCTATTCAACATTTCATTCCCGATATCCCAACCACTTAGCCGGGATTAGAACTCTCGACCCCTGTATTGGTGGCCAAGCGTCCTAACCATTCCGCCAGCACTCTCTACAAAAGAATGACAAAATCAGCACGCAGGATAAGAAAGCTTTCAAATTGTTGAATAACGCTGTATAGAGGTTATATAATATAACATCCTCTTTTTATAACCTAATATCGGCAGTGGCACACTCCAAATCTAAATTTAGTTATTCAATAAAAATCCATACCTATTTTTAGAATTTATATTTAGAATCCTTCTCTTTGTGGGGAAATAGTCTATTTTGATTGGTTGTTGATCACAAATGCACATTTCCCTAACTACAGAAAATAAATATTATTCCCCCTCACATTGTTGAAATATATTAGTGAGGTAGCTATCAGTTTTAATTCATAATTTTTATTTTGGAATACATTTATTGGTGTATTGTGCTGTGTGTAATCTTTTAGAATCAAATGATGTTAAGCTACCTATTCTTGATGATATCAAAAAATCAATACGGTAATATCTTAATGAATTCTTTTTTATTGATATTCCTGTTTTTATTTAATTTTTAGCTTCATTTCATACATTTCCTTTCTTAGCAGTGTTTGATTGATTTTTAAAAGGAATTAAATTAAGATTTGAATTATACAGCTGTGGCAAAGAGTCTGGCAACTCAACCAAAAAACATGTATTTACTTTTTGCACATTTTGTATACTTTCCGCAACGTACCACATTTCGTAATTTCTCATAGTTGTTTGCAAACTCCTAAAGTTGAATTATGAAACACTTAATTTTTTTAAAATTTATTTCGGCTATTATTAAATTTTTGGTTTATTTTAAAGTTTTTTTGGTTGAGTTGCCAGACTTTTTCCCACAGCTGTACATAAGAATAAAAATATGGAAATTTGGTAAGCAGTCTCACGTTAATAATTATGTAAATTGTACAAAAATGTACAAAGTGAAAATTTATAAATGAAGGATGAAATAAGAGTTAAATAATAGGCTTATATGAAGATGCAGAATGTTTAATGAAATGTGAATTGAAA
Source organism: Minona dolichovesicula (assembly GCA_036873645.1). Taxonomy (NCBI): domain Eukaryota; kingdom Metazoa; phylum Platyhelminthes; order Proseriata; family Monocelididae; genus Minona; species Minona dolichovesicula. Next base: position 8,458 of record JAYJLU010824453.1, read on the forward strand.
TGGTTTAAACAGCTTCTTTTTAAAAATTGATTTAAATGATCTTCGTCATTTATTTGTCCGTATCAATGAAAGACTTTGTAATCGCATTTTTAAATGCTTGTCTATTCGGAATGTTTTTTAGATGCATTGGTAGGTTATTCCAAAATATTGTTCCATTAGTTACGCTAAAAAATAATCCGATTAAAACACCTGAAAATGTAGAATACATGGGAACACCTCCATTAATAACATATAGGAGTATTTAGAAAATCCCGAGTACCTATTGTTTCTATGAAAATCACCTCGTACGGGTTTATCTGTGTATTTTATAATGACTTTATTATTCTTTGAATAGTATATAAATGATTAATATTAATGATTCGCCCCTTCCTTTCCAGATTATAGGCTTCAAAACACCAACAACTGATATTCATAATTGTGTGCAATGTTTCCTAAATCTATAGATTATCCAAGGAAATTTTAGCACTTATTATTAAACAATTACTTACCCGATTCTTCTTTATAAGGTTACTGCTTTGATTTCAAGTAGAATACCTTCGTTTAAAAATAAAAATAAATAGTCGCATTCATTGTTAAATTGTCATTGTTCTGGCTCCTTTGATGCCGACACCATTGCGCGCCATTCTTCTCTGTTCTTTGGTCTCGAATTCTTTGTTCCTGTTGTATGTACAACTTTCGCAACCGTAGAGTTGTGGATGTGATGAGTGACTTTAGAATATTGAATTTTGTTTTCAGTTTGATCTGACTGCTGTCCCAAACTTTATTTCATTTAGCTAACTGCCCCGCGTCGCAATCGCAATTCGTCGTTTTTACCTCATTATTGGATGTACTTTCTTCGTTCGTCATTGCACCGAGGTATTGAAATTGTGCCACCCTTTCCAGATCTTTATCATCAATTTGTATTCTGTCTATATTGATATTATTGTCGTTTCTCGCTATTAGAGTGTTATGTACTTTTCCCTCCACTGATTTCCATGCCATGTTTTTTTGCCGCTGCCCAACTTCCAGCAATTAGGTCGACATCATCTGCGAATCGGAGATTAGTAATTGTTCTCCCTCCTACAGTAACCGTGCCATCGAAGTATTTGAGAAGCTCAATCATCATTTTTTCAAGAAAATTATTGAAGAGTGAAAAATTAAAAAGAGTGATAGAGTACAGCCTCTCTCCTGCAGACACGGTCAAAAGCCTTCTTGAAATCTGTAATATTGTGATAAAGTTCGAACTGATGATCTCTGTATTTCTCATTTAAAATTCTTAAATTTGTGATTTGCGCCGCCCATAGTACTCCTTCTTTGCATAAACCCCGACGCCTTGTTCAGCTTCGTTCTTCAATCTCTTAAGACGTGTATACATTATTCACTATGGAAGATAAATTATACACACATAGTAGAGGGCCAGAGGTCACCAGTCATTTCGGAAAGGTGTAAAAGTTTATTTTATTATATTTGTATGTAAAGAAATCAAGGTAATAAACATATTTAGTCCGAGTGCACAAGCTTTTTTTCGAGGGATAATTATAAAAATTTGGATGGAAAGAAGATACTTTTTCACGTCAATTTCATCTGATTGGCTTCAACCATAATTATTCAAAATATCAATACAGACTTCTCAATACACACACCCTTTGGTAGTGTGTATACCCCTAATACCAATGAAGATGAGAATTTTGATAGCGTTGCGTTGGTGACCCTCCAATTCTATTGAAATGTGAACAATACCAACCATAAGAGTAAGTATAGAAATGGAGTAGACACTCTTGCTTGTAGATATTTGGATATCGATTTACGCCCACAATCGGCAGAACATCCTATCTCCACCATTATAAATTGATGAAATTCAAACTGTTATAGCGACGAAGCGCTATGAGCGATTTTAGAAACTTTAACCAGATTGCAATAGAAAAGGAGTATTTTCAATGATGTAAAAGTTTTATTGAAGCAAATAACAAAAATATTTCTCGTGTAGAGAAATTATAAGCTGTGAATGAAAGATTACAAACTGTGGTACTATACTATTACGCAAGAAAGCACATTTGCATCATACTGAATTATAAATTTTATATTAAAAGTGTCCCTTTTCTACTTCGATTTGGTAAGAGTTTTTAAAATCGGTAATTGCACTTCGTCGCTATAACAGTTTGAATTTCACCAATTTATAATGGTGCAAATGGGATTTTCTGACGCTTGGTAGGAACTCATTGATATACAAGTAAGAGTCGTTTCTCTGTGTACTTATTCTGGGATACCAACTTTGTGCGGCAACAATAGTATGATATCCATGTTGGATGAAATTTCCATAGAATAGAAAAATCATATAATAACCATAGAGTAATAAGGGAAGAGGTCCAACTCTTTCTTGTAGATAGTTGTCTATCGATTATTTGATACCAAGTGTCAGAAAATCCAATCTCCACCATTATAAATTAGTGAAGTTCAAAGTGTTATAGCGGTGAAGTGCAATGAGCGATTTTAAAAATTCTTTTACCAAATTGAAG
>JAYJLU010824564.1:0-10951 GCA_036873645.1 Minona dolichovesicula
TTGAGTCCCTTGGGCTACACTTTATATAATAATGTTAACTAAATTACTGTAATTCCCTCAATAAACTCTTATCTTATAACCCTCCCCCTCATTCATCCAAGAACTTCGTCTCAAACCTTCCTCCGAAAGGCAGGTCAAACGTCTGCACTACTGCAACTCCGACGACAGACTCTTCAGCAAGATAACGCAGAATCTACAATCCCTTGCCACGAGGCGCAACTTTCAGCCAGTACAGCGCTGGTGAAAAACTTGGTTAATGTCGCGGAGTACGTAATACTTAGATATTAATTGATTATAAAGAATTCTTCGGTTAATGTTATGCTCTACACATTCAATAAACCCAGCTACGTTTCTAACTTTACTAAATGTTATGTCCATCTTTTATACTATATTTATACGTATTCATTTTGCCTAATACGACCAAACCTTTAAATGCACGTTGCATTCATATTCGTTTTGACGCTCACTTAAAAACAGTCTCTATGCGTGATTGAATTTTAAGAGCAATATTATTAGCTTGTGATTTTTGACTTTTGTAATAAAAATTTAATTCGAGCAGATTTAACCCATCGTTATTTGGGCGTCAGAATAGTTGACCTACATCCATACCTTAACTATGTATAAGAATTGTTAGATTAATGCTGAAGTTTTGATCTTCTCAGCTAAGAAATTTATCGAATATAGCTCCGACAAATAAAGCTCTTGATGAACACTCAAAATATTACTTAATAATCATCGCAGTACTATATGCAAATTGGATACTATCGGTTCAATCCAATAACTACCACCTATTTATAGAAAACTATACAAATATCAAATACAATACATGGAATTTATCTTATTTACTATCAAAAACAATCCAGGAGATTAAACCAAATACAACTTTTTGAATGTATTCCATTACGAGACCGCTTAATGCAGAATATAAATGACGACATAATGAATAATGGATGAATTTAGGATTCAATAAGTGCAGACAAGATGTGTTGTGTGAAAATCACTGTTATTAAACGGCATCAGAAAATGGTAAGAATAAATGCAATACATTTAAAATTTAAGACAAAAACACAATCAATTAGGACTTAATCGTTGAAAACAAACTACACATATAATACAAGGGCTAAAAGTAAATTTGTCTATGCTGATTCGACGACTTCCCATTCACCATTCTTCGGTTTTGTATCGTCATTTTTTTCATCAATTTCTTCTTTCATGTTGCTTGTCTGAAATAATTTAGTGAATAATAATAATATGTACTTGTGAATGAAATTTAAAAAGTTAACCAACATATGTTATGCGTATCTAATATATTTACTGCCTACTCATAGAAGTAAATAGTGAAGTAGAACGCAAAAGCCAATCTAGATATTATAATAATCTTGGAATCCTAGAGCAGAACATACATAGCCGCTAAGTGGCAAAGTGATCCTCTAATTTTGTGGAAATTTAGAACCAACATTCCAGCATACCACGTGACAAAATCATATCTCGTACTCATTATAAATTGGTAAAATTGAAATTATCAGTGACGATTGGATATCTATTTCTTAATAATATTTATGTATATAAATTTTATAACACATAATAAAATAATATTGTTATATTCTTTTATCATAATATCTTATAGCATTAAAGAGACTCCGATTGCAAAATAAGGGCGAAAACGGAAATGGAGAAATGATGGACCTTAAAATAGGAAGGATCGGATTGAGAACAACGAATTTAGATAATAAATTTGAAAAATCAATGTTACAATATAATTCATAGAACAAAATGACGATAATGAAAATCCAAATATGTATTCTAAATATCTAATACATAACAACCTATCTACAAAATGCAAAAAAATCGTTCTAATGGAATACCAGTGGGAGACAGCCGGATTACCGGACATGAAATTTGATAGAACAGTTCCCAAGAACACTAGTCGGAGTCGTAAATTAGAGAGAGTAGAAAGACTATAATATTATTCATATGTATATTCATGGTTGTTTTGTATCATGGGGATCAGTTGCCTGTTATCCGTTCAAATGAAATGAAGTTAGTGCTTTTTAGAATTATGAGATGATAACTTACATCCATCTTATCTACCTCGCATTTAGACTCTTCTCCATTGGTCACATTAGCGGCGGCACACTTTTCCGTACGTTTCTTCTCGTCCTCTAGTTGACGCTCAATTAGTTTGATAGTATCATTACTCTTATTGAGGGCGGTATGCATGGTGCGAATAAAATTATTGTTCAAGTAGCGCAAGTCACTCGCCTCTCTCCTGGACATTTTTAACTCATCCCGAGTTTCAGAAATTTCTTTATTTAAGCGAGCCTCCTCCTCCTTATTGTTAACAAGATCTTCTCGCAATGCGACTAAAAATGACAAAAGAAACGATGGTTATCATAGTCATTTCTCTTTTCTAAACCGTGGAAATGGGTTTCCACCAAAGCATCATTATAAACGCTAATCATTCAACCTCATGTTAATTACAAAGTAAATAAAAAATCTATAATGAAAGATATAATATCAATAGGACCATATTTCAGTTTAAACTAAATTGAGAAGCATAATTAGGTATATACAAGATTAAAACACAACACAACACGAATATATCACACCATTTTCAAGATAGTGAGAATATATTGCAACTTACGAAGTTCAACTCTAAGACTTTCGAACTTGTCTTCACACTCTTTGTGTCTATTTTGGGATTTTGCTAACATTTCCTTCAGGGTGAGTTCACTGTCTTTGTTTACAAAAGTGCTGAAACAAAGAATATACATAATTATGCTAGTTAAAATATTATTGTGACTTGTGACCATCTCTTTCACAATAGAACGAATATTAATACATAGTAGCTAAGATTTGAAAAATTATCTGGTAAAATATGCCACTCACATAGCAGGAAATTTCTTATCTTCCTCCAATAATACTTTGCTACCACATGAAAGTTCAACAATGTAATCGACGTCATCTAGTTCGGGTCGAATCCTGATCTTTTTGTTAGATCCCTCATCCACTGCAATGTCAGTTATTTTCCGATAATAAAAGTTCTCATTCACACTCACTTTGCTAATGGTTTGTCGTAGCTAGATAGACAATAAATCAATAAGTAAGTATTTATTTCATCTTAAAACGAGCCACGACACACATACATATATAATAATGGGAAAAGCTTACTTGAGCCACTGACATAAAAACATTCAAAGAGTTGAACATGGTGACTAAATCTCGTTCAGCAATATATTCAGAGTGGCCGAGATCAAAAAATGTGCACGAAAACAACAGGTTCAGATCCGCAGTCATGAGCACCTGACCTTCCTTTCGCTCGGGAAGATAAATATCCTCTTTTCTCCTTTTTGCAGCTGGCTCGGCCAAATCCTTAGGTTCACTTGAAGAACTAAAGTAAACATTTTTGAATTTCAAATATGAAATCACGCAAAACATGGAAATGATATGCAGTATAAATATGGTAGAAAAGTATTAGATAACTAAGAGAATAGAATAACAAATCTTTACAAATAATCACTAACGTGTCGGGTAGTTGAGTCACTACAACTGCTTTGTAAATGTTAAATGCACAATCGCGAGTCAACATTTCCATAAATTGTTCCGCAAAAAGAGAGACCTCGAAGGCATACTCTCTCTGAGAGCCTGACCTGTAGTCGGTCAGTTCACGTAGCGAAGCCAATTTACACGCGAATTTTCCATCGTAATGGAAAATACTTGGATGTACCAGGATCTTTGGAGTTTCACACAGGCCATACTCCTTGTGAACACGCTGTTTCTCAGAGTCGCTCATCTCGTATAATTTCGTCAATTGCTTCTCGGTAACTAGAAAATATACAGCTGGTTTTAGGAGTCACATTCAGGAAATAAAAGATATGCTTTTTATGCAAAACATAAAAAATAAAACAAAATCCCGTTTAATATACATTGTTTTTTCGGAATCTATAACATAGTGCTCGACTGAAATTCGAGGAAAGTCGGTTTGCCTGGTTGGATCCACATAAATCTAGTAGTGACTTGACTCTCTAAAACTTAACTCAGTTCTTTTTTCTATATTCTACTTTCTCTTACCATTAAAAAATATTTACCATCTGAATATGATTCCTGGCCTAGATGGTGAATTTTCCAAATACAAAATAGACTAATATAGCTAACTGTTCCATCATCGTTGAGTCATTCCCAGGATTCCAGATTGTTGATCAAATTAGGACTATTAATCCCGGCCAGCTTAACTAAAACTAAATTGATGAGTAATTTCATTGAAGGTCACTTTCCGATAGATTCTAATTGATCAGCAGAAAACCTTTCAAAAGACTAAATATTTGTTTAAATTGAAATAGGTAACCTACCTCCGTGGAGATGATGACTGACGTAAATCTTAAAATAAATAGTTATATACTCGTTTATATCTTTAAAATGATGTCACTCTTCTGTTATATCAAGCTCTATGAATGCAAGATGTAAAAGCTAATTCAGTCATTGTTAAATAATCCAAACCTTCTTCCATAATTAGGTCTGGAATATAGTAGAAGAGTGGACGAATGTAGCACTTGAATATAACAAGGAAGCTTTGCTGCCGCTGCTTTTATTTGAATAAAATTGTAATTTGAAGCGACAAACTGGTCCAAACATGGTGGTAATTCTACCAGCCAGATGAATAAGTTACCTTTAACTGCCTTGGCTCCCTCTCCTTCTTCAGCCACAGCTTCCTTGTCAAGAGCTTCTTGAAGTCGATTAACTAAAGCAGCTTTTAGTCCCTTTGAATTGAGATTTCGTAATTCTAGTTCGAGACGAAGTTCGGCAATCTGAAAGGTATTGAAGGCTTGCAGCTCTACTGAAAATCCTCACAAAATCAACCCAGCAAGCCTACTAAGTTGATTTTGAAGCACGTTCTTGGTGCAATGGAATGCTAATGATACCACAGAGGCAAAAATTATCAATTTAGTGGTGATTGAATGAACAGAACTACAGTTGATCTATAAATAAACTTAATATTTCTTTAATTTACTAAGGAATGACTTTCCTAAAAAAAGTTGGACTTCAAATATTGAGTAACTGGAATCAGATGAAGAACAATTAAAACTGCGTTAATAATCTTGTAGAGATAATCCTTTTCAGCATAATTGGCCCATTTAGCAGATATATATCCCATCATCTAACAAAACTACTCTTCGAAAGCAGAAAGCCTAATCTACAAATGAACTAACCATCAATCTTAAGAAATCAAGAAGCAGAAATAAAAAAAAACAATCCAAGAAGTACAACTGAGCAGAGCACATCCTCCTTTACTTAGACAAATCCAGGTGATGGCGTAGGCGTGGTCCAGTGCTGTATTGCAGTAGGAGGAGTCCTTGTGAATAAGAAATAGAAATAAATGTGTGTTAGATCATTTTAGGCAACCATAATGAAAATGTAATTAATAATCGACGCAATCATTAATAGGAAAATAGGGCGATATACTACTTACTAACCCAACATTTGTCACATAAGCTGGAATAAAAATATCTTACATGGCGATTTGCCAATATAAATTATACACAGCAGCATACAAATCTGCTTTTCACTCAAGTATAATATTACCTTCATTAACTGAACATTCAGCTTTTTGTAGTGCGTGGGTTCGGTGGGCACGTCTTTATTCGTATCGTCTTCTTCTTCTGGTTCTTCTTCCTGAATAGAAAGTATTTCAAGAGGCTGTTACCATTGCAGATATAAAAACAGACCGATTAGAAACAGTTTAAAACAAGACAAAGTTCCACTTCATATTCATGATGAATTTGAAAATAAGTAATAGAAAATATAGATTAAACGATGCTTGTTCAAAACCTAACAATCATTGATAAAGATAACTATTGGCCATTATTGATGAGGCAAGTAACTGGACAGGACAAAAGTGTATACAGAAAAAAATCATTTTATATGATGGACATGATGTAGAATATTGAAATAAATTACAATGTGAAGCAATACATACCTCAGGTGGTGGGTTTAAACGCTGATCATAAGCTGTCATATAGCTTTCTTTAATAGCTGCCCACTCTTCTGATCCAGGCACGCACGACCAAACATCAGGCACAAAAATAACAACAGTTTCAACACGACTTTCTTTCCCTTTTGGAGAGCGAATGTAATGTAATTCAAGAAACCGGTACCTAGAATTGAGTTACAGATTATGTGAAAGAGTAATATAGTTTTGAGTCGATAATTTAATTGTTACTTAGGAAGACATTTATTGATAAGAAGCAATTAAATTTATTTTTAATATCTTCCAAAAAATTAATTAACAGCTGAAAGACATACCAAGCAGAACAATTTGACAAGTCAATGCCAGTTTGAGCTCTGCACGCCCTGATTGCAGTATTGACTAATACTTGTGGATCTTCATCAGGATTTTCACCGTCCAAACTTGGTGACCACGGACCACCGATTGCCATTGGTTCTGATCGTCCAACTTTATGTCCAACAAGGAATTTTAGCAATTTGACAGGTGCTTCCTTCTCGGAGTAGGCATGCGGAGATTCTTCAGCCATTCTACATGTCTTTTTGTAAAGATCTTCTAAAGTGGGACTCGCTAACAACATAACTTTAGCACAGTAAGTATAATCAGCATCACTAGGTTCCTGATAAGAAGTCTCTGGTTGAGGTCTCTCAACATCTCTTGGAGCAATCTATTAAAATACAAAGGGGGTCAAATTTAGTAAACTAATATAAAGAATAAACTAATAAACAAAGAGAAGAAATACGCTAATGTTTACGTGAAAATCAGCGTGGTAACCCAGCTTCATTGGTTGCTGAATTGGAAAAACATCATACCACCGCATGTCGCAATGAAAAAAGTCAGAAGGAATGTACAGATTGCTGTAGCGTAATTTGAGTTGATTGACTGATGCCTCATTCAGATCAAAGATTTGATGCGGAACCTTTGTGTGATAGCGCGGTTCGCGGTAACGACCTACAGCACGATCTCTTGAGCTTTTACGATAATCTCTTGAGGGTGATTTTACAGATGGTTTATGACGATCAATGGAACGATTGCGTGAGTTATTTGAATCATCCATCTTATGACTTGAAGACTCAATACTCCTGCTTAAAGGAGAAAAATAAAATGTATACTTATTCTGCGGCAATATATTCAAAATCTAACAATTCGCTACGCTTACTTCTGTTGCTTATCTTCAATCAAATCTGGCATTGGGTCTAAAGGACCATCAGACAAACACACCTTTTCAGCGTTCCACTTTATTGGCATACATGGCTGAAATAGAGCTTCAACTGTTACTGTATCTCCAATGCGAACCATTGCACCCTTGACACAACTGAATAGAAGATAAAGTTGAACTTGTATCTACACATTATTAATCAAGCTACCAGAATATGATAAGGCAAACCAATAAACAATATCAACAAATTACAGTGTATTATAGAATCATTACAATCTATAAAAGTCACTCTACAACATTGCCTGAATGTCTGTTACTGCTAAAATAATTTCATCAAATTGCCACTAACAAATCTCTGATATCAACATATTAATGGTATGCCAAAACAATGTTAAATTATTTCTCAAATAGCTTGTAAATCTTATTATGCTTGAAAAACTTACGTTTTCATAAAAAATATTTCATCATTGACATATCCAAAATTCTGAAATAATTTGGTAACCTTTCCACTAATCACAGTGGGTTTACCAGGTGGATCTCCACTTGAGGGTACTTCTATAATTTACAAAAGTACATGGTTATAAAATATTTAATTACTCAATGTAATTTCTTTAAATACTCAAGTAAATACAGTATAATCCCGTTATGATGTACACTCAAGGGACTTGAATAAGTGTACCTTATTATCAAGGGTTATATATTTTAGGAACATACACAACAATTTTTGTAACAAAAGTATAGTAACAAATTTATATTTTTACTGTATATAGATAACAACATGCAGAATATTTATTATGTACATCTGTAGTAGGTACTTAATATACTTATATATGAGAGACTGTTTTTTAGATGGTTTCTTTGTCTTTTTCTCAATTTGATCACATATATTTCATATAATACATTATTCTAGCCTTTATAAAACTCAGGCAGCATACTATACAACCAGTAGGTACATATTGTTTTGACCAATGATTGCAGTTTCTTCTCCAGACATCGCGATGTCTGAAGAAACTATCGATCAAACTAAAGTAAGCTGACTAAACCAGAGACAGCAGCAGTCAGAGTTAAACATAAACAGTATGCAGTAACCTGTGCAGTGTTGTCAATAAACCATCCTATTCTATGAAAATTCTCAATAATTTGGAATCTTCGGCAATATTAGGGTATCCAAGAATGTGATAATTTCAATAGAAAGTAACTTTAATGGTCTATTAGATTGAACATGCTGAATAAAGGTTGCCAACAGCGCTATGTACTTAATATACCAGATAAAGGATAGCGGATGGTACTGTAAAATGTGTACTTAATATCCAATTGTGCCTTATAGACGTGTACATTATAACCAGGGTGTTATTATGTGTATTTAGATATAAATTTTTCTGGGACCAAAGAATTGTGTACTTATCCAAGGTCCAAGGTGCCGTATAACAGGATTATACTGTATACCAGACATGCGAACAGCCCACCAAAAAATGAAATTGTACCCTCCTACATGGTCAGCATAGCCTAAAAACACCTTCAAGGTGAAAACCTTTTGAGGTTTTATTACTTAGAATGCATATAAATGAGTGTTCAGAATATATTATTTTGTTTGAGAAACAACTTTCACAAGACACAATTTTCAATTTTTTAAACTATAATTCACAGGTCAATCTATCAATCCAATTATCTCAGAAATATTTTTGCAAAAATTATACAATACATAATATTTACGAAAATTTGCAAAAATAACATGTAGAAACACTAATGTTTGATTAGATAACATAAGCGCAGCAGGCAAATAAAATCCATTTTATGACATTTATGCTCTTGATATTAAAATTAGTTTTTATGAAATATTGGACTATGTCAGCCAGTAGGTTACCCACACCCATTTTTGTATCGATCTCAAATTTGATGAAATTTGCATGTAAAACTGGGTTTTACAATCTTGAAAGTGAGTAATTTCCTAAAATCAATCCATACTATAACTTATAAGTATGCCTCATGATTCAGGTATAAAACACCATTTTGTTAACTGTCTTGGCATAAAATGTATTATATTTTGTTAAATTAAGCACTATGCAGGGGTGGATCTAGGATTTTTCAATGGGGGTACTAATCCAGGCACTAATGACTACTTGAGCAGAACTGAAAATTGTGAAATTTGATATCCAGAATGCTTCTGAAAGCATTAAAATATTGCATATATTACTATATTGCTATATAAATATGACCACAATTATGGATAGCTGATTATATTCATATAGCATAAACAATTCTATATAATGTATTGCAAATTTGGTAGATATTAAACACTTGTGTAATGTGAAATTGAATGTGAAAAACAGCTGAATTGTAATAAAGAACACAATATTTTGATTAGGACAAATTAGCAGTTCCCCATAATATTTAACCATAGAGGTTACCACCAGAATCAGTAATTAAAGTGCCAGAAACAAGAATTCTTTAAAACTATTCATCAGTTGGGAATCATACAAAAACTTCCAAAATGTCATTGCTAATATGCCAGTAAAGTGACCCTCCAATCCAACATATTTAAGCCATTAGAAATCATTTATGAAAATTTCCTGGCTTAAATCTCATTTTTTGATAAACTACACTGGATGTTAAAATATATACCTATATATCTAAAGGTCTGCAGGTCTAAAATAATGTTGGTTATATTTATGTGTAAAGCATTGCGTGAAGCACAAATTGTTTCCATAAAGTGACATGATTTATCTAACAAATAAAAATGTCTTCATATAGGGAATTTCCCTATATAATGACATTATATAAAGCTCTCACTACAATTGGGAAGTTTTTAATTATATTAAGAAACTTAAGACAAGGCTTTCAAATGTATTAGGAAATCTGTAAATAAACTTTTAACTATGCAATATATATGTTGGAAATGAATTCCTGACCAAACGAGTTCCGAACTCATTCAAACCAATTTTTGACTTTTAGCTGGTCAAGAATTTGTTCGACCAATTCCCAAGTTTTAGAGCAAAAGTCAGAAATTAGTTCAAACCAATTTCTGACCTATTAGCTAATATTTAATGAGAAAAAATAGTTCGGGATAAAACTTACATTGTTAAAAGTTTTTTTAATACATTAAGACAAAGGTTAACACCTCATTCGAACCACTTTCTGACCCACATATAACAAATTATATGAGGTTTAGATCTCGTTCGAACAAATTCTTGACCTGCTAAAAGTCAGAAATTGGTTCGAATGAGTTCGGAACTTGTTTGGTCAAGAATTCATTTCCAACATATATTTCAAATAGTTAAAAATGAATTGTTTGTTTTATGAATCTGGTTTGCAAGTGTAAGCTTATTTACAGACTGATAAATTTGAGAGCTCATAATTAAATATTTTCCAAGTGTAATGAGAGCTGAGTCTTCATATGGGGAACTTCCCTATATAAACACATGGCCAATAAAAATAAGTCACGTAATAAAAAAATTAGAGCTTCATTTTAATTTCTTACAGACAGGAGTTCAAATTCCCTGACAAGATCAAACCCTGCATATCATGAATATATTTTAATTTGTGACACCAAACAGAAGGGAAATAGAATATGATTGAAGAATAACAATGACAGTGTGCAATTAGAAATGTTCAAGCCTAGGTTGAACATACCTATCAATTTTTGGATAGGTATTATCTAATTGCTTACTATTAAAAACTGATTTATTAGATGAATAAAATGTTTAGAATTATATTGGCCTGTTTCATAAAAATTATCAGACTGATATTTATCAGTCAGGAAAATATCAGTGAAATCAAATCAGTAAATTTAA
>JAYJLU010824675.1:0-10947 GCA_036873645.1 Minona dolichovesicula
ACAGAAAAGGATCTCAATCCGATACAGACTGTTTCAACCTTGTTAGGTATCATCAGTCGGATATAGAGATACCCCCTATGCAAACCAAATCAAAAGTCAAATGTGTACACTAACTGCCCAAAAATTCATTTTAGTGCAAAAATAAATATTTCGGCAGCTTTCGTTATACACTAACGAAATTTATATCGATCGTTTAAAGGCGGCCGACAAATTCCAATATCTCGGCCATTATAAAACTAACAATCATTTCAATTTATCGCCTCTTCTCTGATTTTAATAATTCTCATATCTTTGAAAGAACGTATCTTAATGCATACGTTCTTTCAATGAGCGAATTATTAAAATCAGAGAAGGCGTTTAGGGGAGGCGATAAAATGATATTGTTAGTTTTATAATGGCGGAGATAGGAATTTGTCAGCCGCGTGTAATCTACAACCATCGATATGCATTTCAATATTTTGAGAGTGATTAAGACGTTTATCAGATACAGTTAACACTCGATACTAGTAATTATTATTATCTAGAAATGTTTTATACTATTACAAAATGAAGAGTCGGATTCAATGAGAATCTCAGTGAGTACCTACATTGATTCTTGAGAACTTCGATACATGCTGCCTTTTAGACTTTGAGATGGTAACGCGATGATTAAGCCACTAACTGACGCACTGCGGGGTAATATTAACCCCACCACTACTCATTTATTCTTTTAAATCCGATACACCAAGAATGCTATTTAAGTATACAGAGATTCACGATAGTAGTAAGTAGACTCATTGGTAGAATCAAAGTTGCTGGAGTTGGGGCTCCTTTGAGATGCCGACACCATTGGGCAGTCATTCTTCTCTGTTCTGTGCCGATCGAATGATGCACTCAATCATCGTTTTCCCTGTCCAGATCTTGACATCATCGTTCCAACTCCTTTTTGGTCTTCCCCTCCTTCGCTGTTGCCACTTACCATACCATGCATAATAGTATGCGTCAACGACCCTGGTGTCCTGCTGACGTGTCCAAACCATTTTAGTTTTCTTCTTTTGCTGTTTCTAATAACCTTTCTCCTATCTAAATATTTATATTTTATCTCTGCTAACCCTGACTCATTCGATCGCTCTCCGGTTTTCCAACAAATGTTCAATAGTCTCGAATGCTTGAATTCTTTGTTCTTCTGGTATGTCCAACTTTCGCAACCGTATAGAGTTATGGATGTGATGAGTGACTTCAGAAGATTGAATTTCGTTTTCATATTGATCTGACTGCTGTTACAAACGTTATTTAATATTTAGCAAACTGTTACTATATCCAATCGCAATTCGCCGTTTCACCTCACTATTGGATGTACATTCTTCATTCGTCATTGCACTGAGTCATTGAAATTATGCCACCCTTTCCAGATCTTTATCATCAATTTGTATTTTGTCTAAAATGATGTCATTGTCGTGTCCCGCTATTATAATTTTACTTTTCTCTACACTGATTTTCATGCCATGTCTTTTTGACAATGTTTCTTAGCTTCTTTGGCAACTCTTTCAGTTCGTCCAACTTCCAAAAATTAGGTCGATATCATCTGCGAATCAGAGATTAGTAATTGTTCTCCCTCCTACAGTGACAGTGCCATCAAAGTCTTTGAGAGTCTCAATCATATTTTATTTTCACAACGTAGTTACACAACTATTACACAATCAATACTCACTCAAAAAGATCCGCTCCACAGCAAACACATTTATATACACCACTTTCTTTATTATTTAGCAATTCTCCAGTGAAAGCCTGAAAGAAAATCAATGAAAAAGTCAGACAGAATGAACTAATAGGGAAGAGGAGGCCGATGTATAATAATTATTTATTAGAACCCATTACATATTATTTCAATAGCTATAATAGAGCAAAATATCACTACTATCAAAAACTACAGGTGACATGCAATTTTTTTAAAAATTGTTTTCCCAATAAACTAGAGGCCTGATACTGGCCCATAATTTGAGAGATCATTATTATCATTCAATTGGTCATTTACTAGAGGTATAACCTTGACAGTTTTATAAAATTGATGATGAAGTTTTGATATAAGTATATATTTCATTAAATGACTTGAGAATTTGTAAATAGTATGCCTAATATCAAGCAATGCAATAATGATTAGAGCATAAAAAAGTTCAATAAAGATGTAAAGCCTACTTTCTCAGTTCCTCTTTTTCTGGCAATTTCAAATTGCTCTGGTGTAAGGATTTTTTTCCATTCTTCATCAGATTTATTAATAGAAGCCATACCTAAACAAAAAATAGGATATCATGCCTTTAGAAATTTAAAAATAAGAGAAAGTCAAAATTTGCTTGACCAAATATAATAAAGATTTCTCCTCAGAATATTTGAGACCAATAATCCAGTCTATCTTAAACCCTATTCAACTACAAATATTTTAAAATTTGGTCAGTAAGTAAGTTGAATTTATGAAAATTAATAATATTTTATAGGAGACAATTCACTACAGGTGTGTTTTCTTTATTTAGGTTTGAATTGATGCCCAAATATAAATATAAATAATATAATTATATTTAGTTAAATTTAATCCACTTGGAAATTTTATAAATGAAGAATAAAACCCAAGTGTTTGTTCATGAACCTCAATTTCAAGACTGATTATAATTTTATGTACCATTTTATTTCACTTTTATGATGCTTGTATCCTCCTGTCAAGACAGCACAAAATATATTGAGGTTCATGAATAAGCACTTTTGGGTTTTATTCTTCATTTATAATTATATTTATGCACAAAATCTACATAAAGTATTCAGTGTTCAGATTAATCAAATATAAGAAATGAACTACATGAAGCCAATTCATCATTTTCCAGCCAGTACAATTTCATCATTCATGCATTATACAATTCTGATAAACCAAATTGAAAGGAATCTTTACCTTGAAATTGAAATACAGTTGGTCTCACTTTATTAGTAACCACATATTTTTTCATCTTATTCATTTTCTTCTATATAAACTAAATAGGTTTTAATTATCATTTAATAACACTTTCTACTTTAAAATACAATTGAAAACTAAATAGTTTGTATAGAAAGAGAGATGCTGAATAAATATGGGGGTGACTAATAGTGAGAATGAAGGATATTAAGTATTGACAATCTAATCTTTAAAATATTTGAACAAAGTAGATAGTATATTAAAGATTTTTCAAGAAAGTAGCTTTGGACATATATTTATTATAACTAGATAAGATATTATAATTTATATATAGAATGGCAGTCTGATATCATTTAAGGAAACATTTGAAGCTCTAAATCTGCAGGCAAATAGTCTAATACTCAACTGTGATCAGCTGAGAATTAATGGCTGATTTCTAACAAATGAATTGCTTGATTGGGTTAGTTTGACTGCAGATACCATGGATCTAATTGTTCCCTCAATATGAATAAAATCACCACTCTATAATTACCTATTACCTATCTATAATTACATCTCTATGATGTATACAGGGTTGAACAAACAAATTTTCCATGACTAAAAGGTGTCAACCATTTTACAGCTCAAACCTAGAATATCAAAATTTGTCTCTTGGAAAAATTCTCACTATTTATTTTTTTCATGGCATGGTCACACACAAGATATCCTGGAAATTAATCTATTTTATATATAAATCCCTCCAAAAATGAGTTTGATCATGTTCAAAACATGAATGATGGTAAACACATGATAAAAATTATAATATTGTATGGATATAAATGATTCAGCAGACAATTCACATTTTTATATTCATTTTACAATCATCTGCTGAATTGTAAAATGAATATAAAAATGTGAATCATCTGCTGAATCATCTACTAATAGTATTAAATAAATATTTTATTAATATATATGTTGGAGCCGAGTTACCAACTATGTATAATATTTATAAAGGAAATCTTCATAATCATCTATGTTGGTCAATATATTTAGCTAATGCTTTGTAAAACGGTTGGCTAATGGGCCAGACGAGTTTCCGACTTTTGCTCTAAATCAAAGGTTGCCAACTCGTTGGGTTGGTAACTCGGCTCCAACATATATAAGAGCCCCCTTCCCTTTCCCCTGTAGAACATTTTTCTGAATGTGAGATAATTTGTTCGACTAAACTAATTGATGGACAGTGGGACAGAATTTTGAATTGTCTGCTGAACCATCTGCTGAATCAGCCACTGAATCAATCTGCAAATGTAATACTTATTTAATATGAAGAAAACATTGATTAATTCGGATTAATGACAATACATATACACAACAAATATATGAGTATATGTTTATGATGAATGATTTGTTGAAAGTTTTGGGTAATCAGTTTGAAGACAAAATAATATTTAATCTAGATTAGTACAAATATCAAAATATTTATTATTTAGTCCGTTAGTTGGGTATATGACAGTAGTTCTACTTGGAATTTTAATGTATTTCTAATGTTGTTTTTCCACATATGTATATTGTAGTAAAAATCCAACCTCTCAAACTAAAGGTAGATAACAATGGTGATACAAGTCGAGTTGTATGAAAATTAAACGAGGAAGCCTTTATAAGAAAAGTCGTAATGCGATTAACATTCATTAGTAGATGCGAATAATTAATTTGTTTAAGTATTGTTTCATTAATGTTTTCAATATTTCATTCCCGAGCGAATCGAACTCACGACCTCGGATTGGTGGTCGGTCAATTTTGTGGCGAAAAGTTCGAATCTAGGTATGCAGTATCGGGAATGAAATGTTGAAAAGCGCTGTAGAAATTATCCTGGGTGTAAATACCCATAAAGCAAATTAGTTTTGTATAATTGAGGAATTCCTCGAAACATTACAA
Source organism: Minona dolichovesicula (assembly GCA_036873645.1). Lineage (NCBI taxonomy): Eukaryota > Metazoa > Platyhelminthes > Proseriata > Monocelididae > Minona > Minona dolichovesicula. The sequence goes on from JAYJLU010824675.1 coordinate 4,832, forward strand.
ATTTGCGCTGTTTATAGGAGTTTCTTAATTATAATCTAATAAAATTTAAAAATTTTGCTTCACATTCATTAGGAAAAAACGTTTTTAATAAACTCGGGACACCCCTAGTAATGAAATTTTTCTTGTTTAAATAATTTTGATATTTTAAGTTTGAAAAAAGGATATTATAATGATGGAAGTTTAAATTAGGTGACATGCTATTATAGTTCTGTTATAGAACTGCTGTAGTATAATTTGAAAACAGAAAAATTGATTAGGTATACTTATTAAAAACACCCGCGGCTGTAATAACAAATAGTATTTTAATAATAATAATAATAGTTTAATTAGTGCATATAAAAATTTACAGCACATGGGATTTCAAAGGATGCCTAAGCATAACTGTCTATAGAAGTTAAAACGAACTTATTCTGCTGTGTATATATACAGAGATATAAGTAGGTATACAACAAAAAATGCAACTATTACAAGTTATTCGGGTCAGCAAATATAATCAGGTTCAATAAGGAACTATAGCGAGCAGATTTGCTACGGGGAGATCAGTCTCGAGTAGAATAATTATATAACTGTCTCAAAGCCATGAAAATCATATATATATAAGGTATGTATATTACTTTCCTCGCCAATGTAGATTTACATTTTCTTCTATAGCAGTGAAAATAACTTTTAAGTTTTGTTCATTGCTTTAAACTACAATACTCGAAATTATGCACAGATATCTCAATTCTTCATTAGAAATCAAAATATGTGAATTTGTTTTTTATATGTTTTTATTATAAATTACTGGAAAAACAAAATAAATAAATTGAAACTTTTAATTCGCTAATTAAATTAGGAAGACTATTTCAGAAGAATCCTAAAATGATAACTTTCTATGGAAATACACAAGCACTTCTCTTTCATACTGACCATAGCAGCGGTTTGATATACGCATTTAAGGGCATAGAGTACAACCACCATCATATTAAGTATCTTTGACAACCACTCTCCAAAATACAGAAACACATATTGATGGCTTTGTGCCAATAGCGAGCACAATTTCCTATCTCCGCCGTTATAAAATCACCATTATACAAATTGATGTCACTCCTAAACGCCTCCTCTGATTTGATTAATTCTTTCACTGAGTGAAAATACAGATAAAGGATTTTCTAAATATTTAGAAATTGTTAAAATCAAAGAAGGAATTCAAGAGTTCAAATCACCAATTTGTTATAATCGCGGAGACAGAAAATTGTGCTCGCTGTTGGCACAAAGCGATGGCACAAAGCTATGCGTTTTGTGTATTTTGAAGAGTGAATACTCTTTTACTCTATGTCTAAGGGTATCATATCCCTCACTGAAATAATCAGAGATATCAGCTATTCACAGTCAGTGACTAATTTTACTGATTATTATTAAAATTAGATCTATCAAAAATTCGATCGAACTTCGCGTGCCATAATGAAATGATTACACAAATATTCCAGCTGCCATAAAAGTATAAAAAGAATTCCAAAGAGACAGTATTTCGTATAAGGGGCGTTGCAATAAATTAACTGAACCAGATATAATCCTTTTCTTCATTGAGATTTAACGAAACTAAATTTTCTTCAAATTGGCCGTGTGTCAAATCCTAAAGCATAATAAAAACCACACATTTCATACTATTTAGAATTCCATAGGTACAATTGGCATATTGACAAGAAGCCATTAATCGCTAAAATTTAGGCACATAAATCTTTTAAATGATAAGTCCAAAGGTTTAAGACAAATGTTAAAACGTCCATAGTTTTTCCATATATGGAGTTTTTCCCTCAAATTTCATGTAGGTCGTATAGTAACACAGAACTAATAAAGCAGTTGACAAAAGATGGCTTTTCAAAATTAAGAAGTCAACACAGGATTGGATGAAAAGAGATTTTAAAAAAAGAAGATTTACTCGTACTTTGACTAAAGTTAGATCAATTAAAAAAACACAAGATTTTTTAGAAGAAGGAAAGTTTCAACTATGCGGTCATTGATGATGTCGGAGTTTATTTGTTTTTCTGTATTAACATTCCAGATTGGTAATGGCAAAATAATTTTGTAATAATTTTCGTACTGGCAAATATACTGCAATTGATTCAGTGTGTTCTCTGCGTGCCGGCTGAATCCAGTCATCGTTAATTCATTTGCTAAAATTTTAAGCCAATCAAAATGCGTTATTTTGATAGTGTGAAATTCTTACGAGAAAATAAGGTAAATTATTGCGTTTGCCAATCTAGAAAAGTAATGCAGACTGACTCCGACATCAATGACACTGGTAGTATAGACTTTAAGACGATTACTAAGCATTTTTTATTTAAAATAAAGTATTGAATTAATAGGAAAATGCTAAAATCTTATACCTGTTTCATACATATTACAATTGGTGGGACCACTTCTGTGAAATGAACAATTGGCACTTTAGGTTTAGGTCTCGACTGAACAAAATAATTTTTTTAAATGTAAATAGAAAGCAAACTGCGCTAATTAATTATGAGTATGTAATTCAATGAAATTTACTATATATTGTTGCTAAATATTGGAAATAATAATAATAAAGGTATGTATAAGTTCTATAAATATTAAAAAAGAGAGAAAAAATAGTAAACTGGAAGTTAAACTTAGTTAAGTTTAGCATTATATCGGATACTCCTTTGATAAATGAAAGAATTTAGTCCACGAAAAGTTGATATACTTCGACCACTTGGAAGAAGAGGTGGAATTATTTCATGTAGCATTTTAAAATAAATTATATGATCGTTGATCGTTGTCATTCGTCAGAATCAAAGTTTATTAGTCGATGGAATCTACGCAGTAGTTTGTCAACTTCGGATAGGGAAGATTGCGATAAACCATTGGAGAAAAGTTGGGAGGCGAATTTAGGACCTCTTGTGACCGATACGCGACGTGGAGATCAGATTCAGAGATTAGCGGTTTAATTCTTCTTAGCAGATAAAACAGTTTGCTTGTTTTCTGAATGCAATAGTTTATGTGATGCGAGAACGTTAGATCATCTGATATGGTTTTCGAGAGGAATGGAAGCGAGAGACTCATAGGAAATTTTGTGTGAGTTTCATTTTGCCAGCAATAGACGCGAAGACTTATTATTATTGATGGTAATTCCAGCTGATCTTGTCAATGCGAAGATATTTTTTATTTCGACTGTAGTCATCTGTTCATCATCATTTGAATATGAGTGTTTGCATATTTGGTTAAATAGTTTGAGGAATTTACAGGTGAGAGTGGAGCCATATACTATATGCAAAATAACGCCGGAGAGAGGATGCCTCCTTGTGGAACACATGAAGTCGCTGACGTATACGTATTATTTGCGCAATGAAAGATAGCTGTGATGTTTGAATCTTCCATTTTTGCATTCTTCCATTTTTATTAATGCATTAGTTGTGTCACTACAAGGACGAAAATCGAATTGATTTGGCCCATAATTGCTCAGAATGAGGATTTTGATGGCCAATAAAATAAAAGTCTATATTTGTACTGATAGCAAGTCTCTAATACAAAAGATGGAAAATGGTGTTGAGGGAAAAGACAGTCAAAATTGCTTCAGATGCTCTGTCAGAGCCTTCGTAAACTCTCTCAGACTGCCGAAATCCATTTCATATAGGTCCCTGGCCATGCAGGCGTTGGCAACAACGAGACTGTAGACACACTCGCCAAGGAAGCAGCTGCTCTGCCCCAAAACGATATTGGCATCCAACTCCAGACAGCCAAATCACGCATCAGAATTTGTATTGTAGGCGTGGGTCCCAGGACCGTGCGACGAGGAGCATCCCAGGCACCGCAGTGGAGTAAGAGAAGTTCCACAGTTTCTGGGGCATCATTGCAATGAGGACAGGTTGGGCTACAAGCAACGCCAATTCGGTGCTGTTGTGGCCGGTTCTAATCGCCGGTTCTCAATGCCAATTCCGGATGAGGGGGCTGTGGCCGGTTCTAATATGAGAAAGCACCCTCTCTTCGTATCGTTGCATCTTAGATGTCCTCTTTGGGGTCTGCTTGTGGAGGTCTTCCTCCAATTCTCAGTTTTGACTCTCAACATCACAGGGTGTAAACAAGTTTTTCGAAGACCTTCGAAATAATTGGACAAAGTGATATAGGTCTGTAATCTTCAAGTTTCGGATTTCTCTTCTGTGGTAGAGGAATAACTTTATTAATTTTCCATTTTCTGGAAATGAATTTGACAGAAAAATTGGCATCAAAATATTTAGTTATTGGGAAACTTGTATACTAAACACTTGATGGCCAACACCATCTGCCAGGGATCTGCTGAAATTTTTCACATACTTACTGGTTAGAGCAAGGACAAAAAGTATTATCTAGCCTTTTTAGAGCCAATCGCCATCGCTCCCAAGAAACCTCAACTTTGTGTTCAAACACTCAAATGTTAACGCTTGTAAATTTACCTTCGCAATAGATTCATCTAATTATTATGGTTTTGTGTTCTCCACTTTTCCACCCTATCTGATGACGTATTCTTCTCCGCAAACTTTACTCATTAATTGTATTCTCTATCTCCGTTCTGTTTATAATTACGGTGTTCACGTTGTACCACTGATGAATGCCCGTCGAAACTATAGTTTTGTGTCAGATAAACTTGCTTATGAAACCTCCAGCGTGTATTTTTATTATCAAATTAATTTATAAAACACATTATGAGAAATATAGTTGTAAATATCTTAATAAAAAGATTGTCTTCTAAAAGTAAATAATATTCTCTTACATCTGATTCTTCGTAAGTATAATATCCGAGTTGTAGTTTCTTCTGGTCAACATCACAGAAACACACAACCTATAGTATAAGTACAGAACAATTTAGAAGATCGAATCATTTTAAAGCTGTTAATAGAAACCATTTTATCAAATAGACTAATATTATTATTAGTGGCGGCGATCAGAGCGACATTGCTCCAAATAGATGGCAAGTTGCCAATTTTGTGCAGGACAAGACACTCCATAGAGTTTTCGTGTAGAATTTGTACTGAAGGCGTGGGTCCCAGGACCGTGTGACGGGGAGCATCAAAGGCACCTCAGTGGAGTAAGAGAAATTCCACAGTTTCTGGGGCATCATTGCAATGAGGACAGGTTGGGCTATCAGCAACGCCAAATCGGTGTTGGTAGGTCCGGATGAGGGGGCTGTGGCCGGTTCTAATCTGAGAAAGCACCCTCTCTAGTCTTCGTATCTGCTACCCGTGATGATCTTGTGGAGGTCTTCTCTGGTGGCCTTCCTCCAATTCTCAGTTGCGACTCTTCTGATGCGTGATTTGGCTGTCTGGAGTTGGATGCCAACATCGTTTTGGGGCAGAGCAGCTGCTTCCTTGGCGAGTGTGTCTGCAGTCTCGTTATTGGCAACGCCTGCATGGCCAGGGACCTATATGAAATGGATTTCGGCAGTCTGAAAGAGTTTACGAAGGCTCTAGCGGAGCATCTAAAGCTTTTGGCTGTCTTTTCCCTCAACACCATTTTCCATCTTTTGTATTAGAGACTTGCTATCAGTACAAATATAGACTTTTATTTTATTGGCAGTATCTGGAATGTTCTCTAGGATATAGTCTACTGTTGAGGCCATGGCGGTAGTCTCTGCTGTATAGGATGAGCCTATGGCTCCGCCTGGTGCGCGTAGTTGGTTTTCTCTGCCATCTTTCCATACGATATGCACGCCCGCGCCACCTGCTGCCATACCATTATTCAGAACACTTCCATCTGTCCAGGCCCATACGTCAGCTGTGGATAGACTTCGGAGCATGGCTTCAAGTTGGGTTTTGGGTGATGCTCTTCTTGGGAGTTAGGTTCGAGCCATGGTGGATCGGGTGGTAAAAGTGAATATACGGGTTCTCTCGGTTGCCTCAGTGGCAACTCTCAGACCTTCTTCTTCCAGCTGTGGATAGATTTTAGGCGTTTCTGTACTGTAGAATGACCTAGTACTCTATTGGGGTGGCAAAATTTACAAATACACCAAAATTGCATAAATGTTCCAATGAATCAATTTGTGAATTTTTGGTAGGTAGAGTAGTGTACATATTTGACTTTTCATTTGGCTTGCAGAGAGGGGGATATCTCTATATCCGACTGATGATACCTAACAAGGTTGAAAC
>JAYJLU010825008.1:0-17941 GCA_036873645.1 Minona dolichovesicula
AATACAGAAAGAGGATTTTCTAAATATTTAAGAATTGTTAAAATCAAAGAAGGAGTTCAGGAGTGACGTCAATTTGTCTGTGGTGGTTTTGTAATGGCACAGTTAAGGAAATTTTGCGCGCTGTTGGCACAAAGCAATCAATAAGCGGTTCTGTATTTTGAAGAGTGAATATTCTCTGTATATTAAATATTACTCCATGATTACAACCATAGACTAAGCATAGAGTTCTCGATACCTAACATTTGTATATTGATTTATGCCCACCAAGTGATAGAAAATCCGCGATCTATCATTATAAATTGATGAATTGCAAATTGTCATAGCGACGATACTCAATGGGGGATTTTTAAAACTATTTTACTCAATTAATTAAAGTATACGAGAAGCGCATTTTAATGATATAAAATTCATAATAAAGTCTATATTTTTCTCGCTTAGTACGATAGATTGAACAATCTAAAAATTAGTATTCATTTTACCACAATTCTGTTAATAAAAGATTTAACAATCAAAGTGGGCGTACAAAGAAGACAAATCGATAATGCACAACATATGAAAATATTAAGAGAAAATTAAATTAAAGGAGTTCCTTTAAATAATCGATTTTTAAATTTTTAAAAGTTCAATTCGCTTCTACAAGAAGAGGATTAGGTATTCCACACCTGTGGACCAGCAACACTGAATGTTCCTTTAGAGCATGCTCGCATTGAGATAGGTTAATGCAATCTGACAGATGATTGTGATCGAGGTTTCTAGATTGATGTTGCGAATGAGTTGGCTTAATCAGGTTCTTCAAATATGGAGGAGCAGAACCATAAATACACAATTATGAACTAAGAAGCACAGCTTAAATCGTATCCTCTTAATGATAGGAAGCCATTTGAGTGAGACAGTGTGCTCTTAACTGATTATGCTTCTTGGTAATTTCTTGACAAGTCTTATGGCAGCAGTTTTGAAGGCGTTTAAGTTTAGCTATATTTGACATAGAGCAGCCACTCAATATAGCATTGCAATAATCCAGTCGAGAGCTAAAAGTTATAATCACGGTTATTTTACACTGATAAAAGGACGAATTCGGTGAATGTTCCCAAGAATGAAGTGACCACTTTTGCAGATTTCTTTGATGTGTTATTCGATTTATATTTTGTATTTGGAAAAATTTACCAACGAGTCTAGGACTCATGATCAGGTGGTAAAAGAGGTATAATAAAGGTTTTAAAGGTAGAGAAAGTAAATGCAATAGAAATAGTAAAAAAAGAAATGCAAAAATATGGACTGAGTTATGTTTTTGAGACAGTCGTAGATTTAGGTGGATAGACTCCGGGGCCCACCAGGCAAACCGACCTTCCTCGAGTATCAGTCGAGCACGGAGTTGAGGAGGATTCCGTTTCAAGCTTGCTCTTGTTCTGGGACCAGTGGAGCGAGTAGGGTGACTGTGCTGCGCCCGTGATGACGATTTTTCTGCAAGTTTTTTGACAATGACAACGAGCTGCGTCCAGTCAAGTTGGTCAAGGAGGGGAGCGGAAGGAGGCACGGGAAGCGCCTGGCTAACTGTGCGAGCTGCATACCGGAGATTTTGGTTGAGGCGGTCCAGACTGGCCGTTGAAGCGTCAGCCCAGAGTCCATCGCAGTAGGTCCCATATTGGAAAAACAAGGGTAGGAACGAAAGTTTTAAGGGTTGATTTTTGTATATAGCGTGAGTATAGCGTCGTATCTGGTGAATCCGGTCTCTGGTTTTCTTTGCTACATCCGACAGGTGATCGTTCCATTTTTTATTTTCGTTGAATTTTACTCCTAGGAGATTAATGGTATTTGAGATGGCAATGTTATTGTTCCACAGTCTCTGTTTAGCTGATTAGTCCATGTTTTCCTTCTGTGAGTCAAGAAACTCTGTTTCATCAGGATTGAGTTTGAGACGATTAACGTTTAACCAGTCTTGAAGATCAAGCAGGCAAGATTCGAGACGGATAATATTATCTTTGTAATTTCGACTATGAAAGTTGGGTGTCATCAGCTTAGAAATTTTATTAGGTAATACACACGCAATTGTTCTGTCGAAAAAAATATTTTCCACATAAGCTAATAATTATGAATTATATATCATTAAAAAGCGCTCCTTTTATACATTAATTTAATAAAAAAAATTATTACATTACGAGTTATGAGTTTCGTTACTATGACAATTTGAAATTCGCCAATTTATAATAGTAGATAGGATTTTCTATCACTTAGTGGGCATAAATCGATACACAATTATTTAGTATTGAGAGTGGGAACTCTATGATTACAACTATGTATTCTTTTAATCAACGCTAGATAGAATCACGGCTATGTACTCTCGGGAATGAAATGTTGAAAAGAGCCGTATTAGAGATTGTGTTGTCTTATTATTTAATCTACTGTTGACACACAGCATGCCTAAAGTAAGTCATTTTATCTGACTGATTTGAGCTCCAAATCGTGTAAATGTTGTTGTCCATTTTACAAAGAGTTCACAATATTATAGTCACTCAATTCAAATGAAATATTCCAGAATGAACATTCGAGAATATTCTAGAGTTGACTAATAAACTTAACCTACATACATATTAGTATGCACAAAATACGTCAAACAGTCAAAACATTCTAAAAATAAAAGTGGCAGATATATCGCATCAGCAAATGTGATCAACACGTGACCGACTAGAATATAGAGATGTTCTCTAAAATGGCAGAGGGGAACACTCACTGGCCAGAATAAGCAGTCACAATTACTGCAGAGATGCAGCTTAGCCGGATAGAAATTCTGCTCCCCAAATCGCTTCACCAATCGTCTGTAGATAATGCGCACATCACACTCATCCCAGCTAGTGACATCACGTGGCAAAATGCTGATCAGCTGATCGTGATTAAAGTGATACACTACTAAATGCTTCCACAGCAGTCCGTCATTCACCAAGGAGTTCAGTGTGGGTGACGCCTGACTGGCCATTTCCAGATCCTGCGGACTAGTCACGTGACTCAGAATACGAACGAGGCATTCGGGTGGGAGTTCTTCAAGAGTGCAGGGACTGGTTGATATCGGCGCGTTCTGGTATCAATTTATCAATTGTAAAGAAAATGTATAAAAAATAATCATAAAAGCAAAATTATATAAATATATTAAACGAATTAATTGTCCCTCTCTGTAATATGAAGGAATAGTAATATTATAGATTTGAGCGCGCGCGCACCCCCTCCCATTCGCTCACTGAGAGATCATTTTTGTACCAGACCCAATTTGTCTAGAAAAGATCTCTTGTTTTACAGGCTTACCTATTTATTTCATCGTGATTATTTTGGGCGGAAATTAAAATCGACGCTAAGTGACAAAAGTTTCATTGTTTTTCCTTCTGATAAGAATACTGTAATCATGTCTTTTTCAGGTACTTTCAAGTACACTTTCTTCAATAAATTTACAACAGAATATGATGTAGAAATACGTCATCTAAGCTTTAATCTTGAACGATTTCTTAAAAAAATAAAAATATAGTTATTAAAGTTAGAATTATTAAATAATTTGTTTATGCGAATGAATTGCTTTGACTGTTTTAGCTTAAAAATATGTTTTGTAACAAACACATGATTTAGCATGTGAGCTGAGATGTCAGGAAATGCATTCTATAATAATAATATAATAATGGTTTATTGGTATCTTAAATGGAAATCGATATGATCGATCTGATTACATAAGATGTACACATATTTAAAAGAGATCACATGTAATAATACATATTTATAAAATAAACGACATAAAGCGGTCAATTATAGTTCCGTGATCCATATGGTAGAAGACTGCAAGCAAATCTATTGGTTCTGCATTTAAAAGCGAATTCTCTTTAGTTTCGTAGTTCCATGTGAACGGGTGGCTGTCTGTGATTATCTAATAGATGAGAAATCCTGTTGCCTGATACAATACTTCTGTAGAATTTGGATGAAAGAGTATTGCGACGACTTTCGAGGGATTCCAGTTCTAATAGGGCAATGGCTTGTTCATATGAATGTTACGGGGCGGCCAGGATCCTGAGGACTCGACGCTGTACATTTTCTAGCGAGTTGCAATCTGCTTTCGATAAGGTAGTATGCCAAACCGGACACGCATACTCCAGAATACTTCGGATAATGGATACATAAACTTTCTTAATTTCTAGTACTGGGACTGATGCCCGTTTTAACATAATAAGAAAAAATATACGTTGATTGGCTTTTATACAGCAATATGGTGACTCCATTTTAAGTCATTCGAGATCGTAATTCCTAATAGTTTTGCTGTGTTAGTAAGAATCAAGACGAATTGTTATTCATTTTTACAAGAGGCTGGTTATTATTGTGTCTTTTGAAAGAGATTTCCATGAGCTGGGTTTTACTATATAGCATTAAGTTTCATGTTGTTAGAGTTACTCCAAGTGTGAATGTCATGTATTGTGGTTTGGAGAGTGGATAAGTCGGAATAAATTATATCGAAGGTATAAAATTCCAAAATTAATGTTATACCTACAAAAAATATGGAGTACAATATCAATTTAATTATATCAGGTCAAATTAACATTCATGTTCAATGCTTTTTATTTTTGAATGTTTGAGCAATATTTCTACAATATTCACTTGAATGCAATCAATTTATTGTGAAATCATGAAATTGCTTACATGTATGGATACCTATCGTTTACGATTTCTGTGTACACAAAGGCTAATGAAATTCAAAAGTAAGTTAACCAAGATTGTATGCATTTATTATCCATTATAGGTATCCGGTTAGTTAAACTACAGTAGATGTGTGAATTAATAAAATTACTAATTAGTAGGTAAGAAGACTCACAGTTAGAGGAGAGTCCAATTGTTCCGTCATTTCTTCCAAAGCAATGTAATGATTTTGCCAAAGAAGAGAGCTCCCAATATGACTGTGCTCGTAATCATCTAGACTTCTTTTCAAATCTTGAAGCAGATTTCGCATTGCACCGGTGTTGTTCCTACTAGCGCGAACTATGAAAGAAAAATATATAACTGAAATGAGTGAATCTATGAAATTTTTAAGGATAAGCCTGTCATAGTATGCTCTGAATATTTAGGCTTTTATTTGAATAATGAAACAAATGGAGTCTACCTTGAGAAAGAATTTCTTTCATCAAATCGATCAGATAAATTTGTGTCCTGCCTGTTAGTTGATGAAACTTTTGTGATACCAAAATACTTACAATCTAAAAAATAATACAATACACTGATCAGAGTCTATAAATATTAACAAAAAATATTTCTAATTTGCAAATTTAATAAAACAGTTGATAATAAGAGCAAGAAGAAGACACACTATAAATTTGTCTTCCATTTTGACAAAGAGTATGGAGTATAAAAGCAGTGATAGTAAATTAAAATCCTTGACAATTTTGATGAAAAAATATCAGGAATATCTATTGATAACAAACAATCCAACAATCTATAAACTCTTATTCTGAAAAGATTTCAATAGGACACTAAAACGACAGGGTTTCAATTAATAGGCAAATGAAAATGCATCATACCTTTGTAACATAGTAAAATCTTCTCATATCACGAATAGCCATTTTCATGTCAAGCTGTACCAAAGCTTCAGTCAAGCTCGTTGTAATAGTGTTCTAAATATTTTAATGAGGCTAGAATAATGAACATGATAGTAAAAGGAAGGATTTAATTACAATGTATTTTAATATCAAATATGTCACTGCAATAATTTGAACAAAAGGTAGAGACATTTTCAAAAACATTTTATTAAAACACATTGATTTATTTCTGAAAAGAATCCTTATTTTAGAATTCTCTCATGCCGATTGTTTTAGAAATTGAATACAAAGAAAACCATATTAAAACCTACTTCTTTAGTAGATGCAATTTTGATGAATACATGTGACTGAAACATAGCAGCATCTCTTTCCATTGTAATCGAATCAGATAAACTTGGATATTTTCTACCACTATCACCAGAAATTGATTGTCTATGCATTCTAAAATAATTAAAGTTTCATAACATACATCAGCGTCAAAATGTTTAGTGAATATATCGTCAAAATCAGAGTAACAAATGCATGAATGAATTTTAATAAATATTCTAACACTTTTCAGAAGTTTGTGCAAATACCCTTTAAATTATTTGATATAAAAATATGGACACAGTGTGTTTTCAGGAAGTCGCTAGTCACTTAGTTTATAATAATATACTATCTTAACTAGGAATTCTTCATTATTAAACCAACAAGAAACTCTATTTGGGGGATACCTGATACAATATGTACTGTGCTGCTTTGATAATTTCTTATTTTAATGTATTCAACATATTTTAATTTCTTCTTCCAAGATAACTTTTAATAAGGTTGATAAATCCTCTAGGAAGGTTTTTGTCGATGAGCGATGTGATTAATTGGCCATGGGGAATTATACATGGGCAATCAAAAGCTTTTGATAGGAGGCTAGGATTGTTACTGCAATAGTGTCAGATGATTTGAGATATGATATAGATTGCTGATTAACTAAACAGCATTTTAATATTATATATATATTTAAAAAGTCAATTAGTTTTGTAATTGAATTAACATACATTTATTATTTATAATATACAATTATATTTAATAGTCCAAACGGAAATTAAATAATCTTGATGTGATAAGACAAGGTTTTATATTGCTGCTTAGAAATATTGACAATTTTAAGTAAGTAGTAAGTAAATAATTTATTAGAGAAATTCAAATGAATAGAATCATGGGCTTTATATAAATTTACATAGTAATTACAAAAACTCTACACAGTTAAAGATGAAAGGAGAATAAAATAATTTATTATTCACCAAGAATATATTTATGGTAACATAAAAACAAACAATATCTATGCAATATTTACTAAGAATACCCTGGTATAATCCAAGTTCTTTCTTTTAAGGGTCGACATTTGTGTGACATTCATGAGTGACATCCATGAAAAATTAGAATCTTGTATACCATATTATATCCTAGTATTTTAGATGTGGGAAAGTGACCCCTTAATTATATAGCTGATCCCAAAGAATTGGAGAAACACTTTATTAGCATATCGGAGCTGTTCCTCAGCAAAAAATTACTCCAATTTCTATGATTTCAGTAAATAATAAGTATTGCATAGATATTTGTCTCTTATGAATGAACAAAAGATAATATATTATATTTAAAAGATATTCTAGGTGAAATTTAAGTGTAAATTATCACTTCTTATATTCTTATCAGATAATGAATTATTTTATTCATACAATTAAAATGCTAACACCTACAGTTATTATAAATTTCAGGTTTTACTGCAATATACACACTTATTATCCACTAAAAAAATGCTCAAATTCCTATAACTATGGAAGAAAAAAGATTGAAATAATTTTGAAAAATATTACCTTCTCATTAGACTATCATTAAGCATTTCAGATGTTCTCAATCGGCAAATTCTTGCTTTCTCCCAAGTTCCATTAGGATCTTTAATCCATCGATCTCCTGGGTCACGCCAATCTTGTCCTAAAAATGGCATTCTAGTAAGATTTAAGAAGATTCTGATTTCTTTTAAAATTCAAATTATGCTACGGACAATCAGATGATTAAATGTCCTCGAAAAAATTATTACTGCATATGAATTATTCAAACAAAGTTATATTTTTAAGTATTTAAAAAAAATTGATTATAGCTCTCTTTTAAAATTTATATTAGGAGAAATTGTGAATAAAATTTAATTGTACTTATTTTATTGAATTCATTGGGTGATCTTAATTTTCATTCTTCACTCATTGTATGCATTAACAGCACTTGAAATTTGATTTTTAACTTATTTAACTTTATAATTTATTTAAGTTAGTAATATTTATCGTAAGAGTGTAGATACAAACTTTTCGCTAATTTCTCTTTAGATTTTGTTTTTATTCTTACTAATAAATATGGAAATTTCTGACAAGCCTTTTTCATTTTCTATGACTAAAAGTGTTTCAAAGTCTAAGGTTTGTCTTGGGAAACTTCCCGAGTCAAATTCAACGAGCAATAATGATACTGATTATGTTACAGCAATAACTGAAACTAAAATTGAGAGGTATATATTCATTTATCCTAATTACAATAAAATTATATTATTTCTTAGCTAGTTATTTAGGAATTCTAGGTGTATATTTATTGTAGATAATGATGACATCTAAATTTATAGGGTTTATTAATCTATATTATTGCACAATAAATAAGGAATATATTTCAAGAAATAGTCATTTATGTTGAAATTATTATTTAGTATATTACCATGGACATGTTTTTTCAATTAATAAGCTTAACACTGTCTGATAAACTAACCAGCCACCCACGCCACACCATTATTATTTATAGATTTATATTATTGACAATATTCAAAAGAATGATTCACCTTATGCTTATATCAATGTTTTTCCTCAGTATAGAAGAATATTTTCCTCACCAGAACCGGAATCCATTTCTAAGAATTAAAAGTTCCGACACTGAATAGAAATTCAGACTTACAGATATGGAACCAAAACCCATATCAATCAGTAAGTCTAAAGTTCCGGAACCTACGGCCACAGGATCAGCACTGAGGAAAAAATTAGATTATTTTTCCAAGAAAATTGTTTGGATTAGTTAGCGTTAAAGTTATCCTTGCCAGAAGAATAATTTAAAAATTATTTTCCATGCCAGAACTTTTAATTTTTAGAAATGGATTCTGGTTCCGGAACCAGAACCACTACTATACCAATAATACCTTTCTTCCTATAACCTTGCCACACACCAGATATCCTATAAATTAATATATTTTACGTATAAATCACCCCAAAATTGAGTTTTGTCATGCACAATATCTTGTTCAAAGTGGCCACAGAAAATAAATTTATGAAAGCATGAAAAGTTTGTCTTACTTGAAAAATAAAATATTTTTAGACTAACTACTTACTCTACAGTCAACTCTGGCTAATCCGAACAACCCAAATGTTTACTATTGTACTATACCTACCCATATAGTACATTCTTTGCTATGTCAGCATATATTTTACCACCCTGCACACATGATAAAATATCACATTTGTCACCCAAAGTTAGATCAGTTCTTTTTTTAGAGCAGGAGAGGACATAATATAAACACAAATTAATACAATAACCCTGCACAATGATAATGCTATAGCACAAATGACTAGTGAATATAGAGCAAAGAGCTTTATAGTTACTAATGCACTAAGCATCTCTATGGTGCTAAGTACATAGCAAGTAGCTGCTGTAATTAGATATTGATTGTCAATAAACTTTCAAACAATCAACACTCCCAACTGTAATATAAAATAAATTTATAGTCAACCAACATAAGAAATACTATAGACAATTTTTGTATAAAACTAATACTAAAGTTTATTCATTGGTAAAATATTAAATACCTTAAAAGATATAGGTTGATATTCTGATTAGGTGGTAGAAATGTATATATAAATAAGTATGGTATTTGTTCATATAACTCCTTTGGAATTCTGATAAGCTAAAGTTAAGATTAGACAATATTTCTACCATATTATTAGATATAAGGAGATTGGTTCAGAATTGACAGAAGTTCAGATTAGCCAGAGTAGACTGTATATTTCATGGATCATATTTCATGATTAAGAAGTACTGGTTGACTTATTCCATAGTAATGTACATTGTAGACATACATTGAATAATATTTATCTTATTTCCTTATATTTGGTATTATGGAGAGATTTTACCCAATACGTATACTATTATTCATTTATATTTTAGCACTAAGCCTCTTATACAAGAAATTAAGCAAGTTGTTATTCCATTGGTAAAATCTAAAAAGTCAATTTTGAAAAGAGATAATCAGAATATTGATGCTTCAATTACTCAAAATAATAATCCCTTATTGACTCAAGCTCTAGAAGAATTAAAAACAGGTATCAAGTTTAAAATTTTAATCAGATATTTTTTTAAATATATAAAAAGGCAGTGATTATAGAATTAAATATTTTCGAAAAGTATCCAAGTTTAATGAGGTCTACATGGTCTAGTTTTTCAAAACTAATGAAAATAATCCAACTTAAATCAAAAATAAATACTTTCTTTCAAATATAATCTTGTTACTAAATTTAAACCTAAGACACACATTGGAAATATGTTGTAAACATGTGTTCAATTGCCAGAATAAATCTTTGTATAATCAGAAAGCTGACGAAAAGTTTTCTGTTCTCTATATATAAATTTATTAAATAATACTAAATAGCAAATAACATTTCTCTTAAATAATACTGTTTACCTATATTAGAGGCTAAAGAATGGGATAATGAATCCAGTGGACAGCATTCCCTTTTCTCACAACCAATAACATCACTGACAATTACAAATTCTAACACTAAGGATAGTGATTCTGAAGATGTAAGTTATTATTTATTGTTTATTAATGTTGTGTCAACTGTAATATATTCATAAACTATTTATGCAAAAATGATGATATTTACACAACAAGCGACAAGTAATCAGTGAAAAAAGTGAATATTTGATTACTTGAAGTACTAACCCTTAATGTGTCTCAATGACAATATGCATGTAGTTACTGTTATTTTTTCTCTATAATTTTGTAAATTAACTCATTGTGTTTTTGATACAACGATTTAGTAAATCTTAGTATCTTAAATTCGAAACTTATTTTAGCCCGATGATGCTAATTATGAATCAGTATCGATCAACGATTTTGTAAATCTTAGTATCTTACATTCGAAACTTATTTTAGCCCGATGATGCTAATTATGAATCAGTATCGATCAACGATTTTGGTACTGCGATGTTGCGAGGAATGGGCTGGAAACCGAATCCTAAGAAAAAGGACTCCAAGTATGGACTCCTAGCATGTACAGATTTATTAATGAAAATATTTCTTGAATGCCTATATTTAGAATAAAGATCTTCTATAATATATAACAATAAAACAATTTGAAACAATAATATTTATTTTTTAAGACCAAAAGATATCTACATCCGTCCCAAAGGTCTTGGTCTTGGAGCAGATCCTAATGTTTTAAAGAAGCCTGATCAAACACATTCAAAAACCTCTAAAGAGGAAGAGGATTTGACTTGGAAAGTTGGCGCTTACTGTCAAATTATCATGGGTCGCCATGAAAGTTTGTACGGTATTGTAAGTTTGCCTGTTTGTGCGAAATTTAACTTTTTCATATGCGACTGCTTTTAAAATTGACTTTCTGTATTCTCTAACTGAATAAATAACTCGAGTTTTAAAATTAAAAAAAAATATATATCAAATATTAATAATTCCCAGTAAGATTTCCAGTTAAAACAACAAACTAAATATCTATGAAGCCTTCATCCTAAGCAGACTTCTCTATACCATCCAAGGATGGTGACCCTATACTGCGCCAATTCCTACCTCCAGCTAAAAACCACGGGTACAAACTCAGAGAAAGTAACCCAACATCTCTCATTGGTTTTATTCTGAAGTTGAAAATGCAATATTTTGGGCATGTCGTCAGAGCCGGAAGTATGGAAAGTCAAATTATGCTGGGAATTACTAAAGGAACGAGACGCGGAGGAAGACCCCGCCGTCGGTGGACTGACGATCTGGAAGAAATCACAGGGTTTGCGCCGTCAGAACTCAACAGAAGTGCGTGGCGCGTCTTGTGCTGGGAGGTCGCTAAAGGTCGTGCTCGACTTGGCAGCACAAGGTGACACAAGGTGATTGGAACTTGTGATGGAATGCTTTTTTTAGTTGCTTACCGAAATGCTCTAACTATTAAATTATAGTGCATAGCAGACAAAATAAATTGTTATGATTTACTTTTTATTTAGCACGGAATCGAATTTCACTATTAAATTTCTGTATTTGTGTTTCCTTATAGATTGAAAGCTTTGACGGCGATGATGGTCGAGTTATATTTAGGAGTGCGGTATCCAAGGAAGTTCTCAATATTCCTCAACACTCAGTTAAATTAGTCACTCAGCAGGAATATCAGAAATACTCAAAATATATCAGTAAGTGAGGCCGATGTAAAATTGTCTTAATCTTCATTTTCTTCAGATTAACTATACAATAGACCTTTTAGAAATCAGTTCAGCGTTTAAGGTCTTCATATCATCTTTAATCTCGTTTTGATATAATAATTATGTTTTGCCATCTCATATAACAATGGAAATCGTTATAAACAAGTCACATATAAACCAACACGTTCATCAACTGACAACTCCAACGAACATCGTCAGCTAAAGTTCTCCACATTGACGAAAACCATTCCTTTAGAACACACAATCAAAAATACCTACAATAGATGTAACAGCAAGCTATACCTCCTCAAACAACTAAAGTATAAAGGCTACAACAGTAAAGAACTACGCTATTTCTACTATTCCAGTCTCCTACCGACAATTACGTATGGTTACACGGCCTGGTGTTCAGCTAAAGAGACTACAATGACATCTAACCGCTAAAGAATATCCACAATAGGGCCCAAAAGATTATTGGTAATTTAAACATCGGTAAACATTTAACAGAAAAAACTCATCCTCACTGTTTTCATTTGTGCCGCTGATATTGAAGCTCACCCTCTAAACAAAATCATACCACCAAAAAAACATTACAGAAGAACTCTCAGAAGCGAATCTCAACAGAACATCGACAAACCCCGAACAGAACAGATTTGTAATGCTTTCAAATCATTTTTGTAATGATTGATGTTCATTTGTTGTAAACAATATTCTTGATATTGTGAGTTGAATCATAAATGAGATGAATGGGTTCTTTGTCGCAGTGGTTTTGCAAAGCTTCGCGAGCAATATCAATCCATTTTATGGTGTTATCAGAAAGTCATGATTTTAGAAGAGCCAACAAATTCACAAATTGAGAGAATAGATTGATTTTCTTATTATTATTACATAAATGCTGGAATGCTTTTGTTAAAAAATGAAACTTCCAGAGTCAGATCTCGATTACCACATTCATATATAGAGGCATCATGCAATCCTCGGAATAGAAGCACTCACAGTTACATAAGAAAAGAATACACAATCCTCTGAATATCTCACTATACTAATTATCCCACTGGAGAATGTTCACACGATTCGAATTTTTCGCTGAGATCATCGAGAGAGGTTATCAGGTCTTCTTCATGGCTTCGTCAATCATCTCGAATTTTGACGTAGCAGCTGATGATCGGTGTTTGATCTTTCTTTTTCAGACAAATAGGAAGAGAATTTTGGGAATTTGCAAGGAACAGCATATTATTGAGTAGGAGAAAAATCCACTCTTATTAGATTCCACTCAAGATTTCTAATATATAGATCTCCCTGGTTAAATCTAATGATTAAAAAACCACTGAAGATAAGAGTAAATGTCATTAAAATTCTTCAAAGTGGCATCAATGTTATGAATGACTTGAGAGTTAGGATGAGAGCATATTACAGTTCTAGATAAGTATATGTATATGTTGGCCAATATTTGCTAGAATATTTCTGTGTGTTAAGTTTTATCAATAAGTTTTGGTAGATTTGTTAATAATTTTTTCTTTTGATTTTAGATAAAATTCAAGCTGATTCTTATAAATTAGTTTCCGATGAACGCATGGCCCGTGAAGCTAAACTATTATCCGAAAATATGGAGAAATCTCACAAGAGAAAGTCCTCTGATAGCTACGTTAAATCAGACAGAGACTCGGAAAAAAGAGCTAAACATGTCTCTCACAGGAAAGAGTATGTTGTTAAAATTTCTCTGATCAAGGAATAACTATTACACTTCTTTTGAGCCGAATTAGATTTAGTAAAAGGTACTTATGTAACGAAATGATCTGGGATAAAAAGACGTATTAAGACGTTTAATCCAACTACGAATATGTTTAGAAGAATAAGAATTCATTAGAAGGATTACAGTTGAAAAAGACTGAAGGCCTTGACAATGAAAATAAAAATAAAAGTTTCTAAAGAATAAGTGGGAAGATAGAAATGAGAGGATATCTTAGAAAGATTTCTTTGCGCATCTTGAGAAAGAGTGACAAAGGCAAATATTGGAATAGAATACTGGAATATTGAATAGAAAATAGCAGGCCACAGACAAAGTGAACAATAAATAGAGAAAATGATATAACTAGAGGAACTACAAGAAAGAATTTGAAAATTGTTGAAAAGCATTATCGAAAGCAAAAGTTGAAGGGTATATTTTTCCGTCCCAGAGAGTTGGGAGTACTATAATCAATCACATTTTATTCTATTAGCTGTATTGATATGTTGTTATTCTTTATTTTGATTGCCTCTCTCTCTACTGGCAGTATTCATTAATCTTCAATAATTAACTCAGTTTTTTATCTTAATTTCAGACACTCCAATAGTGATCAATCTAAGGACAAACATTGGGTTCTACCGGGTATTCGTGTGCGGTTGATAGACAAAAGTTTCCAACGGGGAAAATATTATAAAGAAAAGGTAGGCTGCTTTTGTTTTATATTTGTCATTTTATAATTATGTTTATATACGTAGAATTTGTAATAGATAATTTCTGTAATTACACCCCTGGCCTGAACAAAAGTATCCCTACATTCTAATTTTCTATCATATATTATGTTTTATTTGTGCTAATTTTAAAAGAATAATAGATATCACAGAAATTGTTTTGAAATACATACATGATTATTATGACATTGTTTACTCTATAGAAACATAAAAAATATATTTTAAAATTGTTCAAAAGCAGTAACATCTTGTGAAAGCAAGAACACCTCAGAATACGAGATCAGTCCCACAGTTGAAGTCTGGACTGGTAAATAGGTGGTTAGTGTCTCTGATGATGTTGGATGCTGCGTAGTGCTTTCGTTGAGCTTTTTGTCCCAAATGAATTGATTGGCACTTTATCGCTCCAAACTACTTAGCGATCAGACTTCCCAGTTCCATTGCTAGTGTTCCTTCGCCCAGAAAACCGTCAATTAAAATGTATTTCTGGGGTTCCTTATAGTGTAAACAATATCATGATCATGTATTTATAAAAATTCATTTACTGAAATACATATTATTCGTTTTATATTAGCGCAAACACAAACGTACGTTAGAAGAAAGAAACTGTACGATTACTTTTGTCCAGGGGTGTATATACGCCGTCGAAAGGATGAGAACACCCAATGATGACGTAATATATATCTACTAGACAGTGTGAATGCGAAAGTAAAGACATGTTTAGAGAGTAAAATACGCCAAGAGTGATTGATTGAAGATATGACCATCATTAAAATTCATTAAATTACCAGTTTTTAGATGACGAAATCCTTCTTGACGCGACGTACCAATGCTTTTTCTTTGCAGATGATTTGGAAAGAGTCAATGTCAGGCTTGTGGTCATGATCAATGACATGTTTTACTACAGCATTTTTGTTTTTTAAATTTGTAACAGCTTTGTAGTGCTCCGACTTGCGGATTCGTACTAGGCGACCTGTTTCACCAACGTAACGGGATTTGCAGGATCCGCAAATAATTGAGTAAACGGTCCCAGCAGAGTTTAACGGAAACTAATTTCCATGTTTTGTGGAGCTCAAAATGCTCCTTAATGTTCTCGAACCTGAAAACACCAAGTATTGAGGCCGATTTTCTTACTGTAGATTTGATGCAATTGCTGATATTTGGATGAAATGGAATGATTAGAGTTCCGAGGGGTTCGTTGTTGCGTGTCGACGTGGTGCATTGATTGGTTGGATTAGTGGTTTTGGTAATAATAAAACAATCCTACCATAGATCTTCCGTTGTCACTGTTCTATATGGATTGTAATCCAATTTGCAGCAGAAATGAGAATGCTGAGGGGGATATCGTCGATCTCACTCCTAGAGAATATTTTGAGCGAGGAGATCAGAAAGAGCCTACGGATATGCAGTATACTAGTAAGTAAAGCTAGAGAAGCAAGAATGAGATACTCTGCTGAAGAGAAAACGATCACCTGCTAAGAAAAATGATGAACAAAAGAGCAGGTGGTACCAAAACTAGAGGTAGGCAGAAAATGAGATGTATCCTGGAAAATGAGATGCTCTGGAAACGGATATGGGTATGCCGAGTGGACGCACAAAACATAACTCTTTGGAGAGTGAATTCGCGAGCGGCCGACCCCAAAAATAGGACATAACGGTCGAATGATGAAGAAGAAGATGCCCATTTAAAGAAGTTTCTCGCAAAAGTCTAACGCAAAATATTTTATTAGACCTGGGACAATTAGAGATGAATTCTATACACATTTCAAACCTTCTTTATCTACTTACTATACATATAATCGTTAACAGATGAAATTCTAAAATAATTGCGTTTTAATTTTTTAATCTTTTAGATGAAAGTTATTGACGTTGTGTCGAGAGGCATTTGCAACTGTCAGACAGATGAGGGCAGATTAGTTGAAGGTATCTGAATGTCTTTTTTAATTGTGCATTGCATCGAATTTAAATGTATATTTACTTATGGTTTGTAATGTAATGTCTTTTCTATTGTTAACTAAATTTGTCTGTTATGTTGTAATCCGACAATGAAAAATATCCTTTTTTATCAACGATATACAACATACAATCGTATTCATCATCTTGGCTGACATGAACAATATCCGGTCCATAGAGTAACACATAACATAACACATAGAGTTACACAGATTTACGACTCAAATTATTGAAATGCATATCGATGGTTTTGATTTATACCACGGCTGACAAATCCCTATCTCCTAACTCCTATAAAACTATTACTTTCAAATTGTCGCCTCTCCTAAACTCCTTTATTGATTTAAATAATTCTTATATCTTTAGAAAGCACTTAATGTCTATATTCCTTCAATTAGCGAAATATTAATTACAGATAAGGTGTTTAGGGAGATGCGACAATTTGAAATTGGTAGTTTTATAATGGCGGAGATAGGAATTTGTCAGTTGTGGTAGAAGGAATAACAAAACCAGCGATATGCATTTCAATATTTTGAGAGTCAAAACTCTACATAATGTATATTTGCTATGTGCCGTGAATATTCTGCTGATTTTGTGAATATTTGTTTATACAGTATGTATCGTGTTATAATGATTAAATGTTTTGCTATTTTAGGCATCCCCTTTAAATACTTAGAAAGTGTTGTGCCAAGAGCTCTTAATTCATCTGTTATAATTGTCAGAGGGGAATACAGCGGGCAGGTAATTGAAGAAATGAACTTTTTAAATGTTTAAAATAATTCGATGGATGACACTTGCATTATAATAAACAACATTTCTCTTCAGAGTGCTAATTCTTGCACAAATTGAGTCTGGTTGATAATAACTTTGAAATTATCAACCAATTACGCATCATTTCCTAGAAAATTTAATTAAAAAGTGCCATATAATAGTATTTGACCTTTCTTTCTGACATAAGGCAAATAAACACTTCTTGATTTCGATAAGAATAAGTTTTACCAATAAACGTATCACCATAACTCAAAACTCTTTGATTCAATTCTGTTTATAACAATTGAATATTTTTCAATCCCTATTTTAGAAAGGAAAATTGATAGAAAAACGATCCGATAAAGAAGAAGCAGTGATACTGATCGATGATGAACAGACTGTAATCGTGTTATCATATGATGATATCTCTGAAAAGGTTTAAATCGTGTTGTTTCTTGTATATAATTCAAATTGTAAATAAATCTTTTTAAATAAGATTGTGTTCCAACTATGCGCCTCTTATAAATGTAAAATATATACGAACCCACGTAAACCACCTCAAGGACACGAATTTTGTCTAAAAATAAACTCTTGCTTTAACAACCCCAGGGCTTAAACCAGAAACTGACTAAATTATGTAGATAGTGAATAATTATACCTTAAGTCCTCCACCGTCTCCTACCTGCCGCCAGGCACAATGGTTATCGGGTCCGCACGAGACACCACGACTTTCAGCTTCCGGTGAGAACAACGCTGCT
>JAYJLU010825009.1:0-10931 GCA_036873645.1 Minona dolichovesicula
GAAATTTTCTTTTCTTAGTGAGTATTTCGTAGTCTTCATGGGCGGGAGAAGATGGTGTAAGCAGTGGTGTTCTTTTTTGATGCTCGAACACCACTGCTTACACCATCTTCTCCCGCCCATGAAGGTATGATCGGATGTAGGTACGGTTCCAAGGGCGGCCTGAGAGGCACGTGCCCTCCCCCTGAAGAAAATATGCGCCCTCTGAAAAATGATGTTGTTTAAAAATAACGTTGGGTTCTATAGAGGAAAATAAATTTGTGGGTTCAGCTTTCGGAGTATGGAAAACCCACACGCATCCAGTTTTAAGTATTGAAACGCAGTATAAGTAGAAATAGGTGTACTTCAAGGGTTTTTAGATCTGAATGGCGGATTTTGGGGACCCAACCTGCTGTGCCGGCGCCCTGAAGGGTTGTAGTATGTCAAAATGGTCGGCGGATTTGAACTCAGGATACCCGAAAACACTTATGTACATGGAATGTTTTAGAATTGTAGGATCATTGGTTCTAGATTTGTTTAATTTCTTCAATAAATTAAATGCGCATTTCTCAAATTCATTGCGCCTTTCTGACCTTCAAAGAATTTCTGGGACCGCCCCTGGGTTCTGTGGCTTCAGAATGAAGAAACGATTACTGTCATAAAATGCTCAATGATGAATGAACAATCAATTGTTCTGCTCCAGAGATCCTACTAGGTCTGGGCTATTTAATTTTAATTTAAATAAATTTAATATTATTTATTTATTTATTTAGGGAATTAACTATAATTTGACATGCTTGCTTGTACAATAAATATATAGATATGTGTAGGTAATTCCCTAGGAGTTAAAAACAGAAAAACAGATAACTGATCAAGGTGATAATATGTGTGAGTTAAACATCAATACAACATTAAAGTTATAACATATCTATAAACATTAGGTATAAGCGAAAAAAGAGAAAGCACGCAAAGGACACAACTAATATTTTTACATCTTAATTGACTCATTTGTCATTTGTAGCTAAAAAACTAAAAATACTGTACAAAAAATACATTTATATCAGAGTGAGAATATGTACATATATTACATAACACATGGAGTTTTTGAATAATTCAGTTCAGACATTTTTAAGAGATGTGAGCAACATGAGACATTTGACTCTGTAAAATGATAGCTTCAACAATTAGGTATATACCTAAGTTAAATGTTTAGTTAGTTCTTTTTTGAATGTATTTCTTTAAATAATAGATACAATACATACCTAATGAGTTCCACTTCCACTTAACTGCTATACTTGTTCACAGACTATATTTAGTCTATGAACATATGAACATACAAGTCTGAATGAATCTTGTTTTCAAAGATTTTGTTAAAAGAATATAGTTTTGATAGATATAGATATAGATATAGTATAATTGTCTGTTTGTTTGTAAATTACAATCTATTTCTTAGTAGTGGTCTATTTCCTGTACTATGTGTTTTTAGATTTTGATAAGTTGCATTGGTTTTTTCATTTTCATGTATGAATTTGTGACTGATTAGTAACAGTCTACTTTTAGCATGACAAGCTTTGGTTTTTGTTAGTCTAGGGTTTTTCATTAGAATTTTGATTAACCTATTTTGGGTTTTTGTAATTGTTTCGTCCATTTATTTTCCCTTTTACAATATAATTCGATGCCATAATAGTTTATATAAAGAAAAGTAAGAGACTTATAAATAATAGCTTTTTTGTATTCTTTTGGGAGGATGTCTCTCATTTGGTAGTAAAAAGGAATTTGTTTATTTAACTTGCTGATTATTATTTGCTGTATGTGGATGTCCCAGTTAAGAGTATCTTGAATTATTTTACTCATTGTATCAATTTACTGTAGTAGGTAATGTTCATAATTTACATAAAGGTGGCTAGCTCGATCAAGTCCAACAGCCTGCCTCTAGTCTCCCTTGTATTATCATTTTTTAATAGTTATTACTATTATTATTATTATTATTATTATTAACCATTTTTGACATTCTTTGAATGCTTCGTTACACTTTTCGAAGAGATCTTGGTAAGTTGGAGCAGAGCAAGATAGACAGACAGACAGTGTCATCTGCAAATAGATTGATTTTGTAATTTTCAGCTAGTTTCTTTATATCATTAATGTACAAGGTAAATAATAGGGACCCATAATACTTCCTTGGGGTAACCCATAGACAATATCTTGCATGTCAGATTTATTGTCAATCATAATTGTATGCACTTTTCTTTATGTTAGACAAACTCTCTAGAAGCTCATTGTAAGGTGTCCATCAATGCCATATGCTTTGTTAAGTTT
Organism: Minona dolichovesicula; assembly: GCA_036873645.1. NCBI lineage: Eukaryota > Metazoa > Platyhelminthes > Proseriata > Monocelididae > Minona > Minona dolichovesicula. Next base: position 2,293 of record JAYJLU010825009.1, read on the forward strand.
TGGATGAGAATTGAGTTGTCTAAGCTATCGAATGCTTTACATGAAGATACCGATTACTTTATTGTTATTTCTTCTTTTATTTATTATGTGATGGTAGGTATTTATTAGTGCGTCAATTGTGCTGTGATATTTACGAAATCCAAATTGACTAATGTATTTTGACTAATTATATAATGACTAGAGTATTTTATTCTCTTCTATAAATTTTGACAAGTCTGAATGAATCTTGTTTTCAAAGATTTTGTTAAAAGAATATAGTTTTGATAGATATAGATATAGATATAGTCTATAGATATAGATATAGATATAGTCTATAGTTTTGATTTCCACCTTTGTATAGGCATGATTTTAGCTAAATATAATACTTCTGGGTATTTTCTTTCTTTAATGGATAGGACTGTATATTGATTAGGTTAGTTAAAAATGGTGATATTACATAATAAATTCATTAATTTCAAACTTTCAAAAACGAACCCCATGAAATTACCTTCGGTGTAAAATCAATAAAGTAAAATTTAAATGTAATGATCTTATCTCATTTCACAAATGATTTTTTCGGATTTAATCAACCTTTTTTCAAATTAATAATATTATTTTATCCGTGTTCTATACAAATAAAAACAAATTCTAATATTGATTGACGCTATTGAAAGTAGTATTAAAGTAGAAAATAAATGAAAATATTAAAAATGATTTCAACAGTTTAAAATATTCAAATATTCACATTATTTAATAAAACAGAAAAATTTAAATACATAATATAATAATAATCTCAAAAATAAATTTTTCCTCCATTTTTGGAAAAGGAAAAAATCTAATTTTTTTTCTTATGGGTTTTCCTCTCTGAAAACATTTGAAAGAATTATTTTCTGAAACGTTTTTGATTAATTCCCTCGTTCAATGTTATTAGAAGGACTTATTTATTAATATTAATTATTTGGGTCTAGTGTACATAAAAAGTTACGTATAGTTCTCGGGGTATTTTTTTATTTTATTTATATTAATTTATATTAAAATAAATAAATATAAATAATCGTTTATTCAATACTTACAGCATAAATGCATAGGTAAGAGGATACAGAAACATTATTAATGGCAACAGTAACTAAAAAAACTTATAAGAACATTAAAATAGAATTAATACAAAGGGATGACCTACGAAATGGTACAACAAAGTTAGAGTTAGCCCCCTAGTCACCCTAGTATTAAGGAATAAATTTCTGATTGGATGATGAGGGTAACCTTTAACTACAAAAATGAATTTTTTACAAAGCTTATCAATAAAATCAGTGATATCATATTATAGCATCAGGTTTACAGTTACTAATAATATAAATAGCTTTACACTCGAATTTAACAAGCTTATGAATGAGAGCTTTGGATAAATTACAAAAGGCAGTGTAACAATATGTTAATAGAGATCGAATAAAGGAATAATAAACTTTCATAATAATAGAATCAGTGGCAACATTAGCTTGTCTTCTCAAGTTAACTAAAATGTAGAGTCTCTTACAAGATCTATTAATAACAGAGTCAATATGGTTGTTCTCATAGAAATCGGAGCGACTAAAACAATCTAGCTCTTTGGTTGTTCCATTTTAAATTAGAATTAAAAATAACCCCTAAAAGTTTACAACTCTTAACAGTTTCTAAAGCTACATTATGATGTGAAGAAAAGATGGATAAGCTTTTCTTCTACCATGAAAATGCATAACCTTGATTTTTGAGCTATTAATAACAAGGCAATTATAATTACACCAAGATTAATTTCAGACTGAAGATCAGATTTTTATTACAATTCACAAATGAAACTTTAAATCACATTTGAATATATGTACATTTATACAATGAAAGTTTATTAAGTAGAATTTAAGTTTTCCATGCCTTCACAGTTAGGTGAGTTGTAACATTCTATCTTGTGATCCCTCTGTTTGAACATACTTCTGATTTCCATTTCATCAAAAAAACAATTATTACTGAAATACATCATGTTACTTAAGTAGTATATTGTGAAACTGAATATTTTAACTCGATTGTACATTTGGTGCTTTGGAAGATTGGAACTCGCCCAATTTCAGTTTCTATATTTTACCGGGATATAGTAGTCCCTTAATTAGTATTATTGATACAATCTTATTATATCAAATTGTAAAATATTGCTTTTTAAAAAATGAATTCAAAAACAAGTTATTAAACAAAATTGCCGCATGACTAAAAGAAAGAATTAGACCTTTCCGGTTTAATTGTGGAGAGGCTCAATGTGACCACTCTACGACCACTCGGCAAAAATGTTATTGCCATTGAGTAATAATACAGAGAGTATTCACTCTTCAAAATACAGAAACGCATATCGCCAACAGCGCTTTGTGCTCCAACAGCGAGCACAATTCCCTATCTCGTCCATTGTAAAACCACCTGGATTACAAATTGACGTCAATGCTAAACGCCTCCTCTGATTTTTAATAATTCTTTCACTGAAGGAAAATACAGAAAGAGGATTTTCTAAATATTTAAGAATTGTTATAATCAAATAATATCGTTGTGCCACAGATATAATACGGTAACAAACCGATATTATAAAATTGATGGACTGTGCGAATGTCATCATATAATAAGTGAAGACAGCATAGACTTCAGAACCATATATTACAAGAAGAAATGAAATAATGTAACAATACTGTTTTTGGATAGATAGTATTTTATTTTTACAAGCTTTTTTATTGAGTAATCAATAATATGGTAAGAGAAATTCATATTGACAAATTGACCTATCACAGTTCCTCTCAAAAATAAGGATACTTTGTCTAGATTTTGAACAACTAAGTTTAATACAATTATCATTGCCAAGAGTGAGATGATAAGATTCAAACGTGGACAGTACCCAAGCATGCGAATAGAGGACAGAATTATGGAGCACCGTTAAAGGAAACAGGACAGTTTAAGTATCTTGAAGCACAAGTGAGCAAAGAGGGTGGTTGCAGTGCAGGGATCCGGGCAAGAATCAAGGCGGTGTGGAGCAAGTGGGCAAAACTATTTAGGCGCGTTATATGCGCCTGAAGATTCCGAAATTGCTGAAAGCGAAGATATATAAGACCATGGTGAGACCAGTGCTATTATACTCTTATGAAGGAAGACTAGAAGAAACTGAAAAGGACAGAGATGCGTATATATGTTGAGATGGATATTCTGGATATTATCTACATATCTCACTGCTAGAGCATATTGCAAACGAAGACATCAGAAGAAGCCTTTGAGCCTAGTAGAGAAAGCTAGCGAAGCCAGATTGATATTTATTTTGGTCATCTGTGTAGAAGAGACAGAGGGCACCCACTTAGAATTGAGCGATTGAGAAAAGAAGGCGACGGATGTTAGGAGCAGAGGCAGACAGAAGATGCTGTGGGTCGATGGTGTGAAAGCAAATATTATGAAGAAGCAAGGGGTGTGCAAGAGTGACACCCTGGACGACTGAAGTGTCTAGAAGAGGAAGACACGAGCGGCTGACCCAAGATACGGGAAAATTACGGCCGAATGATGATGAAGAAGAAGAAGATCATTGCACCAATAAAAGACATTATCAAATTCTTGTTTACAATTGTTATAATCTAAATCATTATATATATTTATATGAATTAATCCTAGAGCAATGTCATCAGCATATTTAACCATAAATTTATGCCTGAAAATAGTTTTAGGTGTAGACATAAATATACAAAAAGTGGCAGGTGAAAGTATATCTCCCTGAGGGAGCCATACTTTATTAGTTTCGTGTAAATAGAATCCTCTTAAATTCGATTAATAATTGAATTATTGGTATTGCTATCTCAGTCCTACTATATATATAGGTACGAATGTATTCAAATTCAAATCTGCCGACTTGAGGTTGCATCTTCTGTTGATTCTGAAGTATGTGTATATCCTATTATCGAGTAATAGTTATGTTGATATTCGTACATATCAAAATTCTGTATATTATCATCTTTGCGCTTGATTAGACAAAACTATTTTTACAAAATCTCTTTCACGAATCCATTATAAAAACAATGTCTGTCTCTCAAATAGGTATCTAAATGTCTCGGTGCAAAGATTTCCGTGAATTGTCGTGATAAGGATTGAGTTGAATTGAGGCCGAATGCCGCGAGTGCTCCCACACTGGGATAATTATGGGTATCTCTGACAGATTTACCGCCTCTGAGATGACCTGTGAGAATCCACTCGCTACACAGAGGTCACAATTCAAAGCGGCGGAGAAAAATTGCGTTGATTATTAGAAATTGATACAATTTGGAGAACACGTACCGTCTATATATATCCTCAACCTCTTATACCTGCACTTGAGAATTAAGGAAATCCGTTTCATTTCTTTATACTCTTTTGATAATAATAAGTCTATAGAGAGGAATAAATCCCTAGAAGACACTCGCTTGTATACTATTAATTAATTAACATTACTCAGATGCAAAATTCGAAAATTATTTTGATATGGTCACGATATTTAAGAAGTGATATTATATATATTATTAAAAACCAAACAAACGAAATTCTAAACATCCGGTGAATAAATCTGTACAATATTACATGTCTATCTGTCTAAAACAACCCAAATATATTATCTATATCTCAACTTTTATTTATATATAGAGTCAAACTTCATTAAATTAATCGAACTATAAGTTCAGTAGATCCGTCAGGTCGTTGACCGTCCCTTGGTGGTTCGGAGCGTCTCAAATCGCCACCCAGCTCTGTCCATTGTTATGATCTTCAGCTGTTCTGTCGGTTACCGCCTTGATGTGGTCTATCCATCTCGCTCTCGGCCTGCCACGACTTCCTCGACCTTCGATTCGTCCTTGCATCACTAGTTTTTCTAGAGATGCATCTCCCCGGCGACAGATATGACCAAAATAGCTCAGCTTTCTTTCTGTGACAATATTCACCAGACTTTTAGGGGTGTTAACTTTTTCTAGCACATACTTATTAATTTTGTGTTCTCACCATCCAATCTGTAATATTTTTCTCCATGTCCATAATTCAAATGCTGTGATTTTCATCTTGTCGTGAATCTTTTTACTATCTATACTAAATCACATTTTTTGTATTTTTCAAGATTCTTAAAAACTCATGATCTCAAAATCTTGAAATATCAGCTCCTTTAATAGCTATAGCTTTAAGTGCCAGAAGACGCTACCATACATTTCTGGAAGATACAAAGAAGAAAAGCGAAGAGGAAATAGCTAAAAGTCAGAAGAGGGCAGCTTCGGAAGAACTCGATGAGTTTTTAAATAAGTTAAAAACTTGAATTTCAGGAGAAAGACTTGCTGAGATGAGTGCAGATGATTTTGCTGAAGAGGCTGAAAAACGATCAACTTAATCTTATTGTGAAGTCTAATGCCTTGCATGGAGCTGATAAAGAAAACAAGAATATGAGATTGAAACATTATCTTCTGCGATTGATGAATTATCTGCTAATTTTACATGTTAATAACAGTGTTTAACATTTTAGTCATCATTTCAATCATCTATTATTATATATCTATATGTATGTATCAACTTTTCTGTCAAACTGTCTTAATGGTTTAAGTGTCAAAATATAAATATTAATATGTTAATAAATGTCAAAGCTTATTTATTAATTTATATATTCTAGTTCTGTAGTATTCTAATTATCATTCCCTTTTGGGGGAAATTTCCTTGAAATAGTAATAAATATTCCTTGAAATTTTGGAGTGATAAAGCGTGGACACCCTGTTTAAAGGAATTATTAAAATCAGCCATTGAGTTTCGTAGCTATATGACAATTTTAACCTCACAAATTTGGTGGAGATAGGATGTTCTGTCGTTTGGTTCAAATTAACAAGAGCTCAACATGTAGGTGTACACCAACAACAGCAAAAATCTCGATCAACGTTTCCTTTAAGTGCTTACTTGTTTTACAGGCTTATTTATTTATTTCATCGTAATTATTTTTGGCGGAAATTTAAAATCGACGCTAAGTGACAAATAATTAAAAGTATTTTTAAATAATTTGCTTATGCGAATGAATTGCGGTGAATTTTTAAGGCTTTGTTTGACTGTTTTAGTTTAGCAAACATTTTCATGTTCTGTAAAAGCACATGATTTTTTAAGCATACATTAATATCTGTCACTCATTAATGTCTGAGATATAGTTACCAGAAAATGCATTCTAAGGTCTAAAATCCCAAAATATTTCTTCGCGAGCTCGTGAATTTATTAGGCTCGCCATGAAAACCCAGAATTATTGTCTTGCTAAAATCCATCTCTATACGCCCAAATCACCCTTAAGAAGGTATTGCTAAAAATGGCGCTTAATTTAAAACTCAATATGAAAGTAGAAGGTCAACCGTATATATGATTCCTGCGTGGTATAATCAAAACGCATGAAACTGTAATAAAAAGATGAATTGATTGATTTGTTAAATTTGATGTAACTAAGTATACCTATCTAATATTATTATAAAATAAAATAGGGTCAGTATAGATATTCTATAAAACATTTTAAACTACATTTTAATTTAACTATTTCGTATAGGTACTATCTAGAGGTAGGTCGTATGTAAAAAAGCGAATTTGATTGAATTTGATTGAATTTGATTGAATTTGATTGAATTTGTGTCGATCCAATTATAATTTGTATGCGGAGGTATGCGGAGGTTCTCTTCTCTCTGCGATTTATGAATTAGGTACTTCCTTTCCTTTTAATAGGGCCTGTCATAATTGGAAAGGGGAGCGCTCCAACTAATCTTCTCACATCCTGTCATTTGTATATCCTGCAGTTGATTGATGTGCATATTATTAAAGAGGTTTCCATGTCAGTTTGGCTCTCCTCTCATCTGACAATTTATCTTTTTATTAAATCTGTTCGGCATTGTCTCACTTAATAATTGCCATGTCTTCACACAAACCAAATCAAAGCCACCGACGACATATTCGCATACCCTCTGATTTAGCGAGATAATTACACTATGAATAGAGAGAGAGACATTCACAAATCAGGGCTCTTTTATAACTTTTTAATTGACTGTATCCATTAAGATTTTGCGATACTTTCTTTTCTTTCTTTTAATAAAATTTATCACACAGAGTTTAGTATGAATATTTTACAAACAAGAATGTGAATAAATATAGGTAATAAAATTATTTGAATCTACTGAATATTTTACATTTTTAGAACATATTAACCAACTTATATAAATATTATTTCACTATATAATATTATTTTCTTCACATTATAAAAGTATTAACTGTTATAACCAATTATAAAATAAAGAATAAATACATGAATTCCTTCCTGTCTAAGATAATCAGAATGATTTAAATGAGCGAGCCATAAATTTACTATAGATGTTTGTATACATATTTTGAGACACCAAAGGACAGAAAATGTTATATAAACTTTATAAACATTATAACCTTGAAACCCACAGTTTTACACAGCTTTTTGCATGGGGATCATCATTATAGTCAGAATATATGGCCCAATAATCTGTATAATCTGGAATATGAGACAGATAATCTGTATAATCTGGAATGAGACAGATAATCTGTATAATCTGGAAGGAGACAGATAATCTATATAATCTGGAATGAGACAGATAATCTGTATAATCTGGAATATGAGACAGATAATCTATATAATCTGGAATGAGACAGATAATCTGTATAATCTGGAATATGAGACAGATAATCTATATAATCTGGAATGAGACAGATAATCTATATAATCTGGAATGAGACAGATAATCTGTATAATCTGGAATGAGACAGATAATTTTTCATTTTCGATACTCTTCCTCATATCGATCCATTCATTTTAGAATCTAATCCTCATATCGATCCATTCATTTTAGAATCTAATCCTCATATCGATCCATTCATTTTAGAATATAATCCTCATCGATACATTAATTTTAGTCTAGTCCTTATATCGATCCATTCATTTTAGAATATAATCCTCATCGATACATTCATTTTAGTCTAGTCCTTATATCGATCCATTCATTTTCGAATCTATAGTCCTCATATCGGTTTATTCATTAGCTAATCCTTATATCGATCCATTCATTTTAGAATCTAATCCTCAAATCGATCCACTCCTTTTAGAATCTAATCCTCATATCGATTCATTCATTTTAGAGTCTAATCCTCATATCGATCCATTCATTTTAGTCTAATCCTCATGTCGATCCATTCATTTTAGTCTAGTCCTCATATCGATCTATTCATTTTAGAATCTATAGTCCTCATATCGATCCATTCATTTTAGAATGTAATCCTCATGTCGATCCATTCATTTTAGAATCTATAGTCCTCATGTCGATCCATTCATTTTAGTCTAGTCCTCATATCGATCTATTCATTTTAGTCAAGTCCTCATATCGATCCATTCATTTTAGTCTAGTCCTCATATCATCGATCCATTCATTTTAGAATCTATAGTCCTCATATCGATCCATTCATTTTAGAATATAATCCTCATATCGATCCATTCATTTTAGAATCTAATCCTCATATCGATCCATTCATTTTAGTCTAGTCCTCATATCGATCTATTCATTTTAGTCTAGTCCTCATATCGATCCATTCATTTTAGTCTAGTCCTCATATCGATCCATTCATTTTAGAAT
>JAYJLU010825120.1:0-10917 GCA_036873645.1 Minona dolichovesicula
TTTCGACAAAAATTGTCAAAAAATCATAGTGTAAACGCGCAATATTTATTTATTATGAACAAGACCTTCAGAGCTCTGCTCCCTAATCATGTACAAATGGAATGAATAAAATAAGTGAAGATTTGAAATAAATGGACAGCAATTTTGGTTTTACAATAATAGTTTTTACATGTAAATCACTCCAAAAATGAATTTGTCATGCATTAAGATCTTGTTCAAAGTGGCCAAAGAAAAATCCTGTCTAGGGATCTGCCTAGCTGACCCACCTGTATAAATAGCCTGTAGTATAGACAAGTGATATATTTTCAATCATTTCCTAGCTTGTAGTCAGGGTTAGGGTTTTCAGTATTGTTCAGTATTGTTCAGTAATGATATCTAATATGAATATTAACATATTCATATGTAACCCTAACCCTAATCTGTAACTCACATGATAGCAATAGCACATGTCTTTAAACTGCAAATAATCATTACCAATAATCTTCAGTACCAAATAATCTAATCATTAGTCTTATTCATACATTATATGTTGGCAATTGGTCTGAATGGGTTACCAACAGTACACATGAGTACTATAGGTAGGTATGCAGTTAATATACTACCATCTATAGTTTGATTAAATTTTAAATATTAACTTAATTTACCCTTACCACATTGTATTTGTCATGAGCAATAAAGGTAACTCTCTATAATAAGAGCAATTAGGATAGGTTGTTTTCAGATGTTAATATTTTATGTTGAGAAGCCAAACTTGTGCTGATATTCAAAGGCAATAAAATATTTGGACACATCTTAGTATTTCATCTTCCAATAAACCTATTTGAAACAATCCAGATTTTATTTTGCAGCACATTTCTTACCTAGATAATTCTATAATAAAATATAAAATATATATATTAGATAATGTAAATTATTGATTGTAAATGTATACAGATCCTTCATTTTTTATGACAAGTGTCTTCAAGACACATAGAGATTAATTTCAAAGAATCTACAAATTTATTTGTGTTTCTTAATATTGTTACTGTAATTTTTCATAAGCATTTTTAAAATATGTAAATTTTAAAAAGTAAAGGATAAATAAAGTTTCAATACTTAATCTTATTTGCAGGAGTTTTCAGAATGAAATAGTCCCTTCAACACAATTTTTATATTTTTGACCAGTTTAGTGTAATCTTTTGTTGGCACATATTACAGTAACTTTGGTAACACAAATTTCAAAATCACTATTTCTTTTGCATTTGAATGTTTCTGCTTGTAAGATAGTTTTTAGTGTGGTTTATTTTATAAGTGAATTCTCAGGTAATAAATAATTTTGTAAATCACTTGTTAGATGATATATTTTGACTCATATATTCATAATATTGACTTAATGCCAGCTAAGATGCATACAAAGTCACAATATACTGTTTGTAGCCTAGCCAGTGCCTGTTAGTGACTGCTTTCCTTCTCTGTAGTGTGTGATTGCAGAGCTCTAGACAATTTAGATGAATGTGACATTTCTATTAGTAACATCAGTGTCATTTAGTATCCTACTTTTCCTGTCCAGCAAGGAAATCATCTAAAGATGCCTTGCTTACCTGTCTGATTGAGAAATAACATACTTGAATTCTACAGGAAGTACCTGGGTTGAACATACTATTCAGCAATGAAAGCTCATTCAGACTTGGTGTGAGAAGACAACCAATCGGCAATCTAAATGATTCAAAGTACACAATCAAGACTGTAAAGCATCTGTCTGCTGTGATGGTAAGGGATGATTTAGCCACAATCGAAGATGTGCCCTCACTTTCTTGCTAAGAAACAGAGGATGAACTCCATATACTACATTCAATTCATCAAAAGCATGCTAATGATGGTATAGTTTTTGAAGCATTGATTCTCAGAGTAAGTATATAACCATTTCAAGTCCAGTGATGACAACATTGAGCTGATGGATTGGTCAGAAAACAGCCCACATAAATCCCATAAAAATCTAACTGTTACACTGTGTCTATAATTTCTATACTCTATAACAGACACTTATGCTACACAGTATATTGTGACTTTGTGCATCTTTTGCTGGTATTATAAATCATTATTAAATAATTTTTTCTTGATTTTATTCAACATGAGCATGTCATGGGAACATAAAACAATGAATTACAGAGAGTCATCATCTTAATGTAGTGATTTTAAAACATATTTACTACTTGAAGATACACTTATAAACATAAGCTTGGATATTAAATATAATGTATCTATATGGAATTAGAATTTTGACTCATTCAATTTTATTATAAAGTTCATATCCTCTGGGAGCCAGGTACATGATGGAGAATGCCTGTCAAGGGAGTGAGCTGTGCAATCTACACTAATTAATATATTATTCTATTGCTGCCCTGTTTAATTATTCTTAATTGAGAACAATTATTTTATGAATAGAGCTTTTGAAAATGAATGAACCTATTTTGGATTTACTTCAATGAATAACCGGGTAATGGAATAAAACTATAACGTTTTAGTGATGATTAATTTATGATTTGAATCATAACATTGTAATGCAATATATTCTGATTTTATTTTCTGGATTGTTTTACTTGTTTTAATGAATAGGAATACTGCTCCGTAAATTCTTAAATATAAATGTTTTCATGTTTTATTTATTTGATATAAAGCCCATTATGCTTTTTACCTTTACAATTTTTGGTTATCTATTAGGTATATCAGTGTATTTTGAATTAAACGATACTATGTATTTTGATTTGATTGCCAATTGCCAACATTTTCTTTAATATTATTTTCAGAACTTCTCAATTTCTATCAATGAAGAACATGAAATATTGCTAAAACAAGGAGGAGCTGTGGCTGCGGATGTAGTCAAAACATTGATTTCTAATCATGGTATTGATTGCGAACTAACTGGCAATTGCGTTTCAAAACAACTCAATTCAAGAAAAAAAGTTGGAGCAGAACTTAGGTGAGTATTATGACTTGAATTCATTTCAAAATATAATGTGTGAAAAGTTTTAAATCTTTAAAAATTATAGATGATGTAAGCATATAAACCACATATTCTTTATTTTATTTTATTCTATAACTAAAACTTATAGCTGTATGACATTGTAAAATTATGTATATGTTAATGCTGATTACATCAGAAATGGTATCTTCAGGTCGTATGGAAACTGGTGCGTCAATTAATCTCGCAGTTAGAATTTAACCTTACAAAATTGGTTGACAGTTGTTAAAAGATAAACTAAGTCAGCTGTCGGCTATCTTTGTTCCTCGTATAAAATTGAATTTATTATCATTGTGTCATAATTGCTCTTGCACTTTATTGTCTTCCTTAAAAATGAATTGTCGTAGAAGTTATGTATTATATATCTGTATATAGCACCTCCATGTAATTAATAATATTAAAATATTTAATTTGTAGCAGCAACGAATTTGGTGCTGAAAAAATTTAGAAATATCACATGTTCGCTATAATTGTTTTTGATTGTACTCGAAAATTCAGAAAATCCTTATTTGTCTATCTGATATATTTCTCATTGGATTGTAGAATTTACATGCATTGTAAAGTGCCCACTTGCAATTTAAAGATCGTAGGAAAGATAATGAATTGGCCTTCAGCAATTCAGTCGGAAAGTAACTGCGAATTTACCTCCACTGGAGAAGTAGTCCACGATTTAAGGGTTCCGAAAGCCTCGAATGCAGCATTGAAGAGTATTGATAATGCTTTGGCAAGGGGGAAGGGTCCTACTGCAGCGTATGAAGACTTGCTGGATAAGTTTGGATTGAAGGCCCCAAGTTTAGCGTGTGTGAAAAGCCGGGCCTACAAGAAAGATAGCATTCCTTGCTGGCCTAAGGACTTAATGCAACAAGTTTTATTGGCGTCTTCCCTGTTCAAAGAAACTTTGAACCCTGAAAGTACTATTAAAGGATACATACAGGTGAGTGAGTTTATTGTATATATATTTTACAATTTGAAAGCCTTCTTATATTGCATACTAAATCACCTGGGTGCTGAATCGCAGATAGAGGTATGCTTAAAGAAGTATCATAGTACTAACCACTTCACTTCACACTGCTAGAGTGACTATATAAAGTCAAGAGTTAGTACATACCTATTTAGGGACTAAAGTATTTCTTTAGTGATATTTAATACAATTTTTATGACATTTATTTTCTTAACATCATAGTTAGAAATAAAGAATTATATGTATATTTCTGATTCAAGTGTATAGTAGTTTGCATAACATATAGAAAAGCGTGACACAGTTGTTTAATGTATTCGTTTGTTACACAGCATTTGGCCACTTGCTGAGCGCACTCTAAGTGGTAATTTCATAATAAATTCATATTTCAATTTAAACATTCTACAACAATGATGAAGTGATGATGATAAATCAATTAAAAAATTAATTAATAAATTAAGAATAAATTAATTTGCAAAGTTTTACATTATATAATTGGCTTCAATTGATTTAGTATCCTTTATTTCAATTTAGCACGTGGCCTTGGACCCAATTAGTCTTGTGTTACATCAAGAGGAGCAAATTTCGTTATTGTCTTCAGTTTTGAAAAACAATAATTCTATCTTGCATCTGGATTCAACATCGGGACTAATTAAGCAGGTGCAATACCTGAAGAAGCCTCTTCACCTCTATAGTGCCGTTGTGAATTCAAGTGACGATGAAGAAGTCGGTGTGACTTGTAGTGATTTTCTCACTGAAGACTGCCTGACTGAAAATATTGTCTTCTGGCTGACAAAGCTGAAATTCTCCTGCAGCCGCTTGATCAATAAAAGACTTGAGTGCCACTCTAGTGATCCCAGTATTGTTGTAACTGATGGTAGCTGGGTTCTCATACATGCTGCGTGTCAGGTGTTTTATGGTAGGCGATTCGAGGACTATCTGGAAGAAACTTTCAAGCGCATGTTGCATAATCAATCACCAACGAAGACTGTATTGTATTATTGTTACAGTCATTTTCTTTCGCGCGTATGCAAGATGTTACCTCTTAAACTTTTTGGTAGCAAGGAACATCGACGATGTCTCATTCAATGTATTACAGGTAAGCATAATTATAAAGCATTGTATTTATTTATTAATAAGATCTACTTTATGTCATTCTACTTTGCAATCCAAATTTTTACTAAATAATACATTCTTTTAAAAATGCAAAAAACGTAATAAGTTAATGTAATTGAAAATAAAAAACGTGTTTCGATAGGAACACCACCCAATCAGCTATGATAATATATATTAAATTAAAATTAATTAAATTTACAGTTTAGACTTGTTTATTATATCATACGATTTTATAATTTTGTAAATTTTCAAAACCTGTCTCATAAGTGAGTATCGATGAAACTATGAGATCTCTGCATCGTGGGTGTAGTTGTACTTAATTAAGCCTTCCTACTTAATTATTTTTATGTCGTAAAGTTTATCTTCAACATCACCTAATAATTGTACTTTAGCCATGATCAACGCTTCTAGCATGGAGCGAGCTGGCCACATCTGGTCCGCAATTGTCGATGTATTCGGGCAACCCACAAGGGGTCGAACCTTTATTAAGGCATATGAATTTCTAGATCGATCTCTTTTCTTAAACAACAAATGCCCCATGGAATTAAATGAAGATGATGATGTAGTCGAGGATGAACATGTCACGCAAGAATGGGTGGATTCTAAGCCCATTCACGAGCTATCACCCTTTTCTGACTACTTCAAAAGTATGGAGACAGATATTCCCGAAAGTCTAACCGGTGAGGAGAATGCCTTCTACAATCCCACAGCCCTGCAAATCATTCGTTTGAATTGGCTTCCTCTTTATGGTCTCTGGGGTGCTGCAGCCTTACATGGCACTACTTCTAAAGGTCCTCTATCCAATGCGAAAGTGGAATCATATTTTGGGTAATATTAAACTGTGTAGATTTTAGTAATACATTTTCCCCTGTTGTTGTAATTAATTATTACAAAAATTAAAACAAATCAATGATTTGATTTGTTTGTTTTTATAGATGTGTCTAGTATTATAGGGAAATTATTTGTAAAAGATATATTATGAACTTCCATAAAATATATTCCGAAATTTCGTGAATATACACATTTTAGCAGCCAGTGCACTTTTATTTTGTTTTTATATATTTTAAAATTGCTGCTCGAGTAGTCAAAACAAATTATAAATTCCATAAAATATCTTTATACTTTATGATTGTTATTTTTGCTTGTGCCAACTAATAGCTTATTACAAAGCTTGAAATTATTTAAATTGCTCATTATACTGTTATTTCAGGTGGTTGAAGCGGACTCATTTGGGGCGTGGTTGCTCAGGGAAGCGCATCAATCTGCTTAACTTTATCCGGCAACATCGAATACGATTAATGAGACGATTAAATAGACGAGAGGTTGAATATCAAAGACGGATATTGATTGGTAAAACTCCGCATCTGGCCGCTGATAAATGGAAACGTGTAAAATCAAAAAAGGGATATGCCACCAGGGCAAGAATGCCAGGTTTGTAAAGAAACAAATTAAGTATAAAATTCTACATTAATTCTTTTATCGTCGTCCAAGACTTAAATAACTTGGATTAACGGAATTTATTGCTACTATGTATATCTATAAATTCTTTTTAAAAATTCGCTTTGTTTCTTTTCCAGAATATCATATGCATTCTTTGCATGATTTAAATTTTGTAATGTAAAGATTTAAATTTATCATTCTTCAATACGGCAGGTTTTAAGCTTACACAAAAGCGGCGGCATTTTGTGACGAAGACTTCAAAGAAGCCTCTTGAAATTCTTAGGCGGATACGGAAGCATTCTATTTGTTCAAATGCAGCTAGCAGTTCATTAAAATATGTGCCTATATTATCCCCAAAAGGTATTTTTAACGTATTGATAATCTTAATCTCTTTGCATATAAGATTATGTTATTGTCGTATGATTATTGGTTAATTTAAAGCATGTTATATTATATAACCTCTATACAACGCTATTCAACATTTCATTCCCGGGATTAGAACTCTCGACTCTTGAATTGATGGTCAAGCGTTCTTAACCATTCGGCCAACGCTCTCTACAAAAGAATGTCAATTTGAAAGCTTTCTTATACTGCGTGCTAATTCAACTGGAGGCTGAATCAGACAGAGATTATTTTAAGCTTACAGCAGTATCATACTACTAACAGTAGGGTTAAACTAACCACTTCACACTGCTAGAGGGACTATAAAGTCAAGATAAATTATATAATATAACAATATAACCTAATATCGGCAGTGGTACACTTCAAATTTAATTTAAAGCATTCCAATATAATTGGTTTCTATTAAAACTTTCCTCTTTTTCAGCCGTTTTATCTAATTTATTTTTTATCTAATTTCCCATCAGTCAGTGAATTTTTACGACATGAATTGCAGTTTGAACGCAAATAAATATTGCATAAAGAAGTGTGGTTAAATATGCCGTATTATTAGCAAATTATTTATCACACTTTCTTTATAGCGATTATTAAATTGCCTTATTCATCATATCATGATTGTCCTTTGTAGATGACTATGTGGTAAGCTGAAATTTGTTTATGTTTTCTTTTGTTGTCTTTGAATTATCAGAGAATAATTCTTACCATGTTATTTAAATTCTAATTATTGAAAATTTATGGATATATGTACATTATTCCTTTATTATTACATAATCATTTAAGTTTTTCTTGAAAATAATTATAATGTAATAATAAAAGTATATTTGCATTAAAGGTAGTATGGTATATAGTGTATACAGTATATATATTTAACAAGTATACATAACAAAAGTGTTTAGGAGAGTATAAGTCGGTATAAGTGAGTGTATGTAGCCAACGCTGGGAGCACAGTTCATATTAAGTATTACATAAAAAGATCAACGCACCATAAAATGTTTTCAAGCTATCTAGCTGCTTCCTAATGAGAACTATTATAATTAATTTACTTTATATTAACTTTGATAATATGCCTGAATTCAAATATGAATTTATGTATTCTTTCTTCAGAAGATTTTGAAATTGTTTTGTATTTTTAAATCACTTTAATAATAGGTGAAAATCAATATTTCTGTTATGTAATCAGTTCAGATTACCGTCATATGAATCTAATGTAATGAATCTATTTATTTAACAATGGTATTTAGAGCACTACGTGTTGCATTATTATTTAGAATAAGAACCAGTCGAAATGTCTTCATCACAACAGCTCAGGAAATTTGAAGGCCAACATTTCTACTACCTCTGATCCAGCCAAACAAATCCCGAATCCTGAAATGCTTAGCCATTTAAAGGAAGCTGTTCCTTTATGGGGTGGTAGTGTTGGTGGCAAGCGGCTGTCAAACACCTGCACGATCGATAATTTCTTATCAATCGCTGTATCCGCATATATCGATCGAACGAATTTTAGAATTGAACTCAACGATTCAAAAAATTTGGTGTATGCTCATCTCAGATCAGTCCTTGGTTTGCTATTGAGTGGACGACACGCCACTGCGAAGGTCTCGTGGATTGCGGCAATTCGGGATATCAGTGGTAAAAACATAGTTGACCTTTATGGTTCAGAAATCGAAAACTATGTTGCTAGGATTTCTGAGACCACTGCAACGTTTCAAACAAGCGTTTGCGATAATCTCCAGTGTCCTCGGAGAAAGACCAAGCGGCGGCAAACGCTTATTGATCTGTATGTATTTCATGAAAATATTTTAATTCTGTTGATTTTGGCATGATATCTTACTATATGAAAGTTACTTTCCATTTAGGAGTCATAGTGATTACTTTAGACAAGCAGTCGCAATGAAGGGAGACGCAGAAAAAGTTTTGAGTGACTCAGCGATAACAGATTTTCTTCAATCTACTTTTCAACCGCTTGAAACATTCCAGAACGCTTTAAATACGTGGTGGAATGGAAATCAAGAAGTGTGTTCTGAAATAGTTCACTCATCAGCAGATGACATATCAGACATTGTCATCATCAATGAGGCTGAATGTGGTGGCTCTCGGGTATGGAGCGTAAGGAATTGGGAGACTACTCCGCCACTGATGCTCATTATTAACTGTTCGGGACGCCAACCTAGTACACTTCCTGTGCAAGTGTCTATCCCAGGATCTATGACGTAATTAACTTCACATTGTATTTGCATCAATTGTTAATGCCTTAAATTAGTAGATGTTAGCAGTTAAAAAATTCTAGCCTTAAAGTTGCGTAGCTATAAACTTACTTGAATATTAATTTAGGGATTCCAAAGTTTGTGTTTTAAAATTAGCATTTAATATTATTGTCAACCGCAGTCATTATTTTTATTTTTAAATAGTTAATCTGTATTTTCATATATTATAAATTCATTTAATGTTTTATATTTCATCTCTAACAATCAATTAACAGGTAAAAATAATTGCAAGACTAATCCGAAAAAAGTTTCAATCTTTCAGTTGTTTTTTATTTGTTCGTTACGCATAGACTCGGAACTAACTTTAATATATTTGGTGTGTGTTCCTATGGTTATAAGGATAGTCTATATTCGGGTATTGATACATCCTCAGTTCAAAAAGGGGTTTAATTAGCTATCGTTATTGATGCGGCCTGACATACTGCCAATGCCATTGGGGGCTTATGAGCGTGTGAATTCGAGGGTTCCAACTTTTGAAACAATCCGATATAGTTGAAGCAGGTATTATGGGTAGGCATCCTATGATTTCAAACTATGGGAATCTTTAACAATATATTGTTTAATACATACCTGTATATTGTATTGATTTTTTTTTCAGCTTTTTCCTAGCCGGTGCAACTCTTCATTCAAAAGACCACTTCACATCGATTATTATGCATAAAGGACGTTGGTTTCACTATGATGGATTGAATAAATCTCAAACCTTACGTCCAATGATAGAAGATTTAAATGATATTGGTGATCTATCATTCGCTATTTATGTAGTTTAGTATTATCTAGATCTTGTCATAAAAGTCAATGATCTCCATTCTATAAATCTCTACCTCAATATCACTGGTCACTATATTCGTTAAGCATATTGTGAGACCCTTTGGTTCAGGATGTCTCCTATAATAGGATCTAAAAGGATCTAAAACGAGTAGGATCTAAAATGTAATCTCCATACTTTATTCATAGGTCATTATAGTATGTTGACCCACTGTTAAGAAACATTACCTTTTTGTTTAATTTTGTTATTTAATATAAGTTTAGTGTGCATATCTTTTGGATTTCCAAGAGATATTTTAACCAAATCTATTTATTTTATTTAACAACTTATAATAATACACTTGAGACTAAACAGGGCATACTCTCATCACTATTAAGATGTGCTCATTTACAAATTTATATTTTTGTCCATTGAATATGTGTGCATGTTTTAATAGATCAAAAGATATTACGTATATTGATCATAATATTACACGTATGAATTTCCTAAACCTTTTAATACGCTGTGATCCATTTCTTGTTCAATATTATAGTGTATGCAGAAAATGTCATATAAATTGCTTTCATTTATGGCTTATATTCATGTAATCATTATTTATGTTTACAATAATTTTAATTTATAATATATACCTACCTACACAACTTTTCAAAATATTTCATTGTGTTCAGTTATTTTACATTATTAAGATATATTTAGTAATATGATATATTTTGATTCAGTAATTTTTGGGTTGTTTTTCTTAGGTATACTTAGGTAATTTTAGATGTGAGTGAGCATTAAACGTTATTTAAGAAAGTTATTATAAGAATGGAATGTTTCAAGAGAACGACTGACAAATTATTGTTACCACACAATCTCAGGGACTAGTCCATTAGGTTAAACACGCTGATTTAGATAAACTATTAGTTTGAATCCGTTTTCATAGTCTATATGCATTCAAAAGTATTATAGGATGAGTTTGAATCCGTTT